>NCKU01002342.1:0-19583 GCA_003675995.1 Dinothrombium tinctorium
ATATGCAAGAGAGTACGTAACAATTAAACAAATGTTCTAATTTAATGACTATTTAATTCAGTTTTAGGATTAAATTCTGTGAAATTCGCTGAAGATAAATTAGAAAGAAGTTTTTTGCCTTATTCAGTGAAAAGACACCACCAACGACCATTCAGACCACTTAAAATGGAAAATGGAAAAATTTTGATTGAATATTATTTAGAAGGAAATGGTAAATTGCTGAATTATTACATAATTTGAACTTATTTGTAAAAAGTCAATGAAATTCATGAAGGTGAAGTGATGAAAAAAAAATTCAGAATTTATGATGAGTTTTATTAAAAAAAAAAAATTATTCATAAAAGTTTGCATACGAATTCTTTTTTCTTTTAAAGATAAATTTCAAAATCTTACATGAAATAATTTTTAAACAGGCTGGAATTCTTTAATGAGATACGAATTGGCTCGAGCTTTGTTTAAAATTTCAAAATACGCTTGTTTTGTTTTTGCTCCGATGAATGGAGTCGAAGTGAAAAAATATGAATTCCATTTTCTTTACTCTACTGAAGAGCCAAAATGTTATTCACAGCTGCCGGTTAATTATTTCGAAGAATTAAAAATTGTGATTGGAGGTATGTTTCTTTCCAGATCGTTAAAATTTGCTGACATTTTATCAAATTTTGAAAGGATGTGTAACAATGTACAGTAATTATTTACACGAATCAATGCATGCGATGGGCTTTTATCACGAACATCAACGACCTGATGCAGCTAAATATGTTAAAGTTGACACAGATCGATTAACGGAAGAACAGTATGCAAATGATTTTGAACCTTTGGAAGATGACTGGATTGATTTTAACGTGACTAATCCGTTTAAATATGACTACAAATCAATTTTGCATTATTGTTCGGAGGATATTCCTTGGTATGCCTTCTTGACTACTCCACTCATAACAAAAGCAAATGGTGATGCGATCGATTGTCCCGAAGATCTTAGTGAAATCGATAAACAGGAGTTGGATTATTTTTACAGTTGCCAAAAAGTTGAGGAATATTACAAAGCTTTGACCAAAATAGATCCAGAAACAATATGTTATCAACCCTACGAAGAAAAACTTGAGCATGAGCGATTTTTTATTCAAGTTTGCGTTTCAGAAAAATTGGTTAATCTAACATTTTGCAAGGCACCTTTAAATTCAACTTTTGAACAATTGTTTACTTGCGACAATTGCTATTCACACATATATCAAACTTATCACAAACAAACATTCGAAGATAGAAATTTACGTTTAACTTCTGATATTATTGGTGAAAGTCACTGGCATTTGAATTTCGGCAACACGCCATCGAAATACAATCCTGACGTAGTTCGCAATTTCTACTTGAATTTCAATCACTATTTACATCTCGGCAATAGCCGTCAATCGTACAAAATTAACCCGCTCAATGTAAATTTACAACGAACTTATGAATTACCAATTATTTCAGTTAATTCTTCACATATTTGCATTGCGTTTAATTATAAAATGTGGGGCAATGGCAACGCCTCGTTAGAGATTGGACTTAAGATCATTGACATTGGTTTTAAGTCACCCTATAAGCCGATCGCTTTATTCGAATACAAAAAGGACGAACCTGAGTACCCGGAATATAAAGTCGCGATTGTTTACCAAAACATAGGCAATAACAAAAGAGTCCAATTTAATTTCGCCGGCGAGATTGACGCAGGTGCTAATATTGCAATCGATAACATCACTGTGTTTAGATGCGAGGAGGGACCATACGTTTACAATCGTACATTTGTACCAAAAAACATTGTTCAAAATTATTTTTATAGGAATAGCAACCATTATCATCAAACAGATACAGAAGACAAATTGCTTCATAATCCAGTGAGTCGTTACTGCTGCGAACTAATAAGTAAAACTATGGGTTCAAGAATCAATTATGAACAATGCATCAAGTGGATGGCAGAGATAATCGATGATTGTGAAACTTTTTCAGAAAAAGCAAAAACAAGTGAATATTATAAACAATGCTGTTTAAGAATATAAGAATTTGAGTAAAAGAGTTGTTTAAAAGTTGACCAAAGAAAAAAAAGATGAAAAATTCTTGTTGGTATGCAAAAATTATTGTAATTAAATTTTGTGCTTAAAAAAATTTTAATTTTTTTACTATAAAAACATGAAAAATACGACAAATTTTAACAAATCACAACTATATTTAAGTGACTTGGAATAACAACCTACTAACTACCTACTAATTGAATGATTAATACTTAGAGGTTATTTTCACACGAATAGGCATTTCCGTCATTCTCATTCTCAGTTTAGTGTAGGTTATTCTTCTTGAGTTTAGTGTATTCAAAAATAGAAGCGAAAAAACGTTTTCGAAAGTTTGCGAACGATTCAAAAAGCGAGCGCCATTCGAGCGTTGAACGGACGCGTTTCGCTCGCAAACGCCGACCGCGGTTCGTTCGCTGGCAACCATTGAAAAGAGGCGTGCATTCGTTGAATGTCAGCGATATTCAAAGAACGTTCTGTCCGCGTTTCGTGCTCTTCGCGCTTCATTTATGGATTCGATACTCGAGCAAATCAATGATTTGCGAAAGTGGCAAAAGCATCAGCAGTCACTACTCGAAGCCAATGCTGAGTCCGATCGAGAATTCGCTGCTCGCTCAAGTAAACAATTGTTTTTGTTGTTTCACTTGTTTGTTGTCACTTTGTTTCTTCACTCCCAGCCGATCTCAACGATGCCAGCGATCAGTGCTCGTTTGAAGCCCGGAAAATGCCCAAATTTAATACTTTACCGCGAATCGATGAATGCGACGATGTTTCAGGAAGTGAACAACCTTCGGGTGAAGAGCATGAATCTTTGAATCATTCACTCGCCAATTGCGATAATAATGATAGATCTGCTCTCATTGACTTCGATAATCAAATGATCAGTCCTGGTGTTGATGGCAATAGAATCAAAAGTTTTGAACAACTTATTGATGATAAATTAAAACGCAGTAACGACAATGATAAGCGAATGACATCGAATGTTGTCATTAAAAGACCTTTTCTGAAAAAAGGCGAGGGCTTAAAAAAGTTCACACCGCTCACAAAACATGTCAAAGATTGCAAGGCAACCAAATCTCATCAAACTGCAGTGAAATCAGTTAGATTCGAGCAGCAGAAGCCACCTCTTCAGTCCAAGTATGTGCTTCCCGAAATAGTACGAAAATCAAATCAGAACCAAGAGAATATTGTCATATCGAAATCAAATTCAGAGCTTTCAGAACTTCCATTACAAAGAAAAGTCCAACGCATTTGCAACCAGAAAGATTCTGCCAAAAAAACCACTATTCCTTTGAAGAAAAAGAAATTTGAAGTTTTGTCCAGTTATGAAAAAACTGTTAAAAATCCATCGAAAAATGTGAAAAACGAAGCATCTGTGGTCAGAGAATGGGTTGACAGTGGCAATCATGCCGAACTTGTTCCTCAAACTAGAAATCAAAATTTTAAACCAAAGTTAGAATCTAAAAATGATTCAGATTTTGAAAGTTTAGAACGACTTTTGAATTTGATTCAAAGTAAAAAAGATGCTTTGAAAGAAAAAATCACGAAAGTAAAGCTTATTTCTAGCGATGAATCCGAAGAAGTGCCATCGACAGGAAAATCAAGCAAATCATCATTAAAAGAATCTGAAGGCGAGCCTCAACATCAGCTTTCAGCACCGGTGCAAAGTCAATATTCGGTCCGATTGCAGAATGAAATCGCTACTCTTGAAGGCAAATTAAGTGCGCTTCAAAATAGGTGCTCTCAGAGCGAATCTGAAACGAAAGAAAAAACTGTTGGTGACTGTGTATCTGTCAATAGTAAACTGTTGAACGAAGTATCAAGTTTGAAAGCACAAATAGAAAGTTTAGTCGACAGAATAAACGCTGTCGAACTAAGAAGTGTGAATCAAAATTGTGCAAAGAAACGAGAGACTTGTAAGGAAGAAAAACGCAAGGCATGTGTTATAAAACACACAATTGAGGAGAACCCAAATTGTAAAAAAATTGATATCAAAACAGATAATAACGGTACAACGGTTACATATGAAAATGGCGATAAAATGACTGTTACAGAAGATAATATTTCGGTATATATTTAAATACTCTTTGCCAAAATTGTTTCTTTATTTAATTATTTGTCTAAGATTTACGTTTACGCCGCCAACGGTGCGAAACAAACAACATTTCCCGATGGATTGCGTGTAATCGAATTTCCCAATGGACAAATCGAAAGAGTGTATAAAAATGGTACAAAACACATTTATTATCCGAATAAGCTTCAGAGAATTATAAATCCAAACGGTTCCGAAGAGATTATTGCAGAAGATGGAACGACTATTCGTATAACCAGTGAAGGAAATGAAATTATTGAATTACCAAACGGTGAACGAGAAATACGTACCAAAGAATTCAAAGTATTAAAACAATTTATCTTTGCATTTACAAATTTCACTTTCACAGAGACGTGAATATAGAAATGGAACTGTAAAAGTTTTGTATAGCGATGGTACACAAGAGACAAGGTATCCAAATGGTCGCTTGAGGATTAAAGATGCAGAGGGTAAAGTCATTGTTGACTCAATTATTCGCTCACTTTATCAATTCTGACATAGTAAGTGAAAGCAAGTGAATTTAAGAAATCGATTTTAATTGATGTTTTCTATCTAAGTCTAACAATTTCCATTCATTTAACAACGAATACTCTTGTGACGAGGAACCAAAGTCAATGTTATATGCATCTTTACCGAATTTAAATAACGTCGAAGCCGGTGTCAATTTAAACATTCTTCTTAAGGCATCATACGCAGCCATTTCACGAGCAATACTTACTGTTTCGCCAGAACCTAAAGTATAAGTTCATATTTATTTATTAAATAATCGACAAATGATACTCACCGAATCCAATTAATTTTTTATCGACATACATTCCAACCATAAAACAAGCGTAAATTGTATTTCGACCGCTCTCGCGCAAAAGTCTAGGCTCATATTCAGTGATTCCATTATTTTTCAAAACATTAGAAAGCGCGATTTCCGCTTGTGGTAAATTCCACACTTCCATTATATCTTGATCATTTATATAAGTTAAGATGAAATCAATAATAAATTTTTCTGTATGCTTTTCGCCCTTTTCTTTCATCAGAGCACCAATCAATGCGCGTAAAACTTGCGCTTTGACTTCATCGCTTGGATTAATAGCCTGTCAAAAAGAACGAATTTGAGAAATGATCTTAAACGAACAATTGTAGTCACTACATTGCATAGGATCAGTTGAGTGCAGCCGATTTTTGATGCAATATCGGCGAGAACAGTGTCTGACATCAAATAATTGTGAACAGCACTAAAAAAGAAATAAAGAGTAAAACTAAAAGTGAATTCAATAATAACACACTTACGAAATGCATTCTTCGGGAACATTCTTTAAAAAGTATCTTAAATAGCTTTTAATAAAAGGAGTTAATTTATTTGTTCCAATCGCGGCGAGTTCACTGTTATTCTCAGTTCGCAGTTCTATCTCCGGCATGCCAAGCTCTTTACGCTGTTCATCTTCTTTCTCAACATAACTCTTGTCTGTGAAACAAACGCGTAGCATTTCTTCCGAAAATTTTTCGCTCAAACGTTGACTGAACGCGAACAGCTCGGATTTGTAATTCCAATTCTGCCACTCGCGGCGATGTCGTTCGGGATGTGGAATGGCGTCGTAACTCTGCGCTCGCCAATACATCACTCGCAAAGTGTCCACTTGCCATCGCTTCAAGCCGCGCTCACTTCGCGTGCAGTGTTCGATTGATTTCTTCAAAAGATCGCGAATGTTTTTCGCCGCATTCACGTTCCGTAAAATCGTCGCCATGTTTCGCTTCGCTCATTGATCGAGCGAAAGAACGAAGCCGTAATCGTGTGTCGTCCCACTCTCTCTCGAAAATAATGGCGGAAAACGAATGCGAAAAGTTTCACGAAACGAACGCTAATTTCGAATCGATCATTCCTAAATTGAAACGATGGCAAAAGCATAGCGATCTCATTGTATTCGCCGAATGCGGCATCGATTGGAATAAACTAACAGGTTGGTCGACAGCAAGAAACTTCTCTCACTTTTTAACTCAAAATTTTAAAACAAAGTTTGACAAAAAAGTTTTTTCTGTTTAAAACTTCGAACCAGCGATTTTATTCATAATTTCACGTTTTGACACAAACTCACTGTTAGGTGAAGTCATAATTGATAATTTAATTCACAAATGAACACTTTGAGTCAATTGAATGTCATTTAATATTCAATGTTTGATAATTGAAAGTTGCAACATTTTTGTCTACAAAAGTTTACTGTTTTTTTACGCGTTGTTTTGTAGGTATCGAAACACTTGTTTCTGACTTTTTAGTCTTTAAATATGTTTTAAAGGTTAAAAGTTCATCAAACTCTTCAATTTAATTTTTGTTTGTTTCATTTTTAACTCGAATTTCAATTCAACAGAAAATGATTTACAAATGATCTGTGATAAATTCAAATGCAAACGCATCGCTATTCAATCGAGTGTAACGGACAATGAATTTAGAACGCCGAGAGTAAAAATGATTAAAGGCGATGATTCGTGGGCTTTACACATCGACAACAAGATTAAGTAAAAAATGCGAGCAATCAACGTTCAGTTCATTTATTATTAAAGCTTTCTTAGGTACACGTTTGACATTACTAAATGTATGTTCAGCTTTGGTAACATAAATGAAAAAATAAGAGTTTCGAAGCTTAATTGCGAAAATGAGATTATTGTTGATCTTTTCTGCGGCATCGGATATTTCACTTTGCCTTTTCTCGTCCATTCGAAGGCAAAATTTGTTCATGCAATTGATTGGAATCCAGATGCAATTGAAGCGTTAAATAAGAACTTAATATTAAACGGTGTATCCGAACGGTGTAAAACTTATGTTGGTGATAATCGGTTAGTATGCCCTAAAGATATTGCCGATCGGGTGTACTTGGGATTAATTCCAACAAGCAAAAATAGTTGGCAAACAGCTTGCGCTGCTCTCAAGCAAAGAAGTGGTGGCATTTTACATATACACGAAAATGTCAACTCATTTGGCGTTAAAGGTAAAGATAGCATACTAAATTTATGGAATCAATGGGCTCTTCATGTGCTCGATGAATTGAAATCTTTATTTCATCGCATAAACTCTTCAATAGAGTGGAGTTTACATATACGTGAGATAAATAAGGTGAAATCATACGCTCCACATATCAATCATATGGTTATTGATGTTGAATGTCAACCAAATATTCACCTCGACTCATGAATTATGAAATGTCACATGAAATGTATCTGCAGTGATGTTATTTTCGGTGTGCGCTTCAACATACAAAAGTGTGTCTGTGTGTGTATGCACTATGTCAAAGAGCGTTGAATGGTTTCGCGATGCGCACAGTTTGCTGTGCTCTCACAGAAAAATCGATAAAACGAATGAATGATTTTTGTTTTCTCGCTAAAAATGGTTTCGATATATATTTAAAGTTTTGCGTTTTATCATTTACTTTTTTATTCATTCAAAAACCCCGATGATTTCCAAATTTTCAAAAGAATTTTAAATAAAATTAAAGTAAAATCAATAATGAAGTATCGGTTAAATTTGCACGAATAAGAAGCTGCTCGAACCAAATGGGCAGTTGTTTTGGCAAATGCTGGTGTTCGTGTTGTGATTGTGTATTAATAAAACAATCGAGCGAAGCAATAAGACGGCGAACTGCCCGAAATAAATCACAAACTTTTACACTTCGAAGACAAAGTTCTACAATTGAATTTGAAAATCTCATTTTTGATATCGATATACCAGTAAGTATGTCATTTTCATTTAATTAATTACTCTTTATTGATTTATTTTTTTCTCTTAGGAGCCCTCAAATCCTGTGTTACAATTGCAATCTCGAAGGTAATATCACCAGTAGTTTCATCCGAATAATTTTTATTGACCCTTTACTCTCTATTCGATCAAGTTTTTCAAACTTCTCAAATATTTTGTACTTTTACGGACAATTTTTTCATATTCATTATTTTGAATAATTCCTCAAATAGAATGCACCTCACAAATAAATGCAATTTCATAATATATTCACTTTCTAAAGCTCATTCATTTATTTTTATTATTCGAAAAATTTTTCACGACTAATTGGTATTTTTTCATTACTTTAATTTCATTTTTTAATATAATTTCTGTTTACTGATGACTTTTTATTTTATCTTAATCGTTCTTTAATAAATAGTTTATTGAATGAAAATAACGATTGCATTTACAGTGTTACATCTCGCATTTGTTCAAAAGAGGAGTCCGAATCGAAAGTAAGCTGAGAACATTCGAGAAATAATTGAAATTTAAATAAATCAATTGAATTTTTAGGAAAATGAAGAATGCCCTCGAAATGAAGCTAACGAATTAATTTTGAAAAATAAAATTTTTCAGAAAGAATTACCAATGATCGATCCTTTATTATATCGAGTAATAGAAGAAGCTTCGACTTCAAAAGCAAAAATTAGTCCACCTATCGATCGCATGTCAACCGCTGCGTCGTCGGACACCGGTGAACTTCAGTGGGAGCATGAGATGATCAGCGACGAATTAGCTGTAAATGGTACAAATGAATTGGAATGGGATCATTATGAGGAAGAAAATTTAGTTTACGGGAACAATGAAACTGAACAGTTGATTCAAGAAATTGAAGAAATGACAAAAAATGCATTAAAGGAGTAAAAATTTATATACCACTTTTCGTCAACACATTATTTTTCTATACAATTTAGAGAATAAATAAAATTAGTAGAAATGACTTGAAATCGAGTGTTTCATACGCTTGTTTGAACAAGAATTCAAATATATATACATGCACACGATTCGCAAATCAACGTTACTTTGGTTACCTGTTTTGCTACTTTACAAATCCAAGTACACTGTATACGCTGTGTTTGTCCGTATACAGGTAATAAGAAACTACCTCATTTTAAGGCAACACCCTAAACGCAAGTAAAACAAGTAAACGCACATTTTGTGCATTCTTTTCGCTAATTTTATTGGACATTTACTTAAAAATCACAATGAATGCATCATATTTAATGCTCTTATTGATTTCATTGCTAATTACAACAGGTAAGCGATACAATTTTCACTTTCAATCTAAAACGCTGACCGCAAACGCACGATTTCGAGCATTTGAAATGATAGAATGTGATAATAAAAAAACTAAAACGTGATTTCTTTGTTTTTAACTTAAATTTCAGTGTCAAGTTTAAGATGTTACACATGCAACAGTAATATGGACATTGAATGCAGTGAACAATTTGATAAGCAGAACAGCGGTTTAAAGCCGAAAACATGTGATGTGTACGATGCTCAATATTGTATAAAAACGACTGGAATTTTTGAAGGTAAGTTTCTATTTCGCTAGCATCATCATCATAAAATTAAATTTTTTTTCTCGATTGCTTCCTTCCACAAAAAAAGGTGATAGGGGAACACAGCGATTTTGCTCTTCGCGAGACATGGGAAACTATTGCGAATATGTAGGGCGTAAGGGCGATGATCGTGAATATCGAAGTTGTATTTATACTTGCTCATCTAACGAATGTAATTTTTCATTTCGAATCAAAGCTTTTCACTGCTTATTGTTATTTATAGTGATTTTAAACTTTTATATAATTTTTTAATGATTGTAATTTTGAAATTAAAAAATCTTTGCTTATTTAAACTGCTGTAGTTTTTCAAAAAGCTCAAGAACTGTTTTCTACCTTTTTTGATAAAATTAATCCAGAACGTAGTTTAGATTTTTTGATTAACTAGTAGGACAATGTTTCGTGCAACCATTACATTTGAAAAGTTTTATTCACATGCAAACTTTAAATTAAAACGAACTGCAAAAAAAAATTGTTTTTCAAGTTTCAATCATTTTTCTCGGCTTATTTTTTAAATGAAAAAGTTTCGTAAAGTTAGTTAAAAAGTTAAATCAGAAATTTGAAACGTCAAAACGTACACGCTATGAACATTTTACAAACTTTCAACTAAAATTCTAGTTTTTGAACGCTTTGCTACTTGTATTTTTGGTCAAAGAGTTAATTTCTTTCGAGTTTGAGAAATAAATTCACCTTTTTAAAAATCAAATTTGTGAGTTGAAAAGTTTACAAAACTAAAACTCGAAGTTTTCGATTAGAAAAGAAAGTTGAGATAAAATTATCGAAAAATTGATTACAGAGGCTTATCAATTTTTTAAAAGTGATCAAATAGTAAAACTTTGAATTTCTGATTTTCTCATTTTCATTTTCCATTTTAAACAAATTTTTAATTTATGTTTATTCAAAAGCAAATGAAATAAAGCGAACGCAAAATGCGAGAACAAAAGGCCAAAGTTCTGAGAACATCGAAGCTCGAGTTGAAAACGCCATCTATTAGCGAAAGCGAGCGTTTCGAGTGATGTCGTTTTGCGCTTTCCTTCATTTTTGAATTTTGAAACGAAAAGGAAATTTCGCTTTTTTTAAAAGTGAACTGAAAGCGGCGAACGCAAAAAAGTTTTGCGAACAATGCGAACGTACGGCGAAAAGCCGACCGCGTTTAAACTCGAAGAAAATGGCGAGTATTATTACATCGGTTCAGAGGTATGTGTTCGCAAACGATTGACATCGATCACCGAGAAAATGGTCGCTTCATTTGTTTTTCTCGCTTCTCTCCTTTCCTTTTTCCGCACAACAAAAGGTCGGCAATTATTTGCGAATGTTTCGCGGTTCGCTTTACAAACGCTATCCATCGCTTTGGCGACGATTGGTGACAGTCGAGGAGCGAAAGAAGATCAACGCGATGGGTATACGATGTATTTTGTTTTTAAGCCATCTGATTTGTCTCAACGATTAATCTTCATTCCGCCTCTCACCAGGCTTGGGACCGCACAGTTTGGCGACAAATATCACTTTGCTGAAAGCGTCTGAAGTCGACGAAATATTCGAGGGCAGAGACGAGAAGTACAAAGCGATTTCGATCTCTTCTGAGCCCACGCAGCAACGGTGAGTTCGCTTCTCGTTCGTTCTCGTTTATTGATTAGAAGTGTTGCAGAGAAACGAAATCGAAGCGCGCTAATTGGATGCCGACTATTCCAAACAGCTCGCATCACTTGGACGCTGTTCCATGCTCGACGCCCGTCAGTCGAAGTCGCCTTTCGCACAAAAAAGTGCGCACTTTTCCGCTTCTTTACGATGATTTGGATCCGGCCGCGATCTATGAAAACTCAGTGCAACCCGAAATACTCGTTCCTATTCGTTTAGATATGGAGATCGATGGACACAAGTTAAGAGATACGTTTACATGGAATAAAAACGGTTCGTGCCTTGTGTCTTTTTGGCAAAAAACTTATTTGATTTACCAATTTTCATTGCAGAACAATATATTACTCCCGAACAGTTTGCCGAAGTATTATGCGACGATCTCGATTTACCGTCTGCTTCGTTTGTGCCCGCTATAGCGCAATCGATTAGGCAGCAAATCGATTCATTTCCTACCGATAATTTGTTAGATGATCAAACAGATCAGAGAGTTGTACTTAAGGTAATTCAACCTGTCATTTTCCCAACACATTCATATTTAATTCATATCTAGTTAAACATTCACGTCGGTAATATATCGCTCGTCGATCAATTCGAATGGGATATGTCAGAGAAAGAGAACAGTCCCGAAGTATTCGCATTGAAATTGTGTTCGGAACTCGGTCTCGGCGGTGAATTTGTTACCGCAATAGCATACAGCATTCGAGGACAGTTATCGTGGCATCAGAGAACGTACGCATTTAGCGAGACAATGCTTCCGACTGTTGAGGTTCCTTTTCGCAATCAATCGGAAGCAGATCAGTGGTGTCCATTTTTAGAGACATTAACCGATGCCGAAATGGAGAAAAAGATTCGCGATCAGGACAGGAATACGCGAAGAATGAGACGTTTAGCGAACACTGCTCCTGCCTGGTAATCATCGACAAATGTTCATTATTTTTTTTCCTGGTCTTCAATTATTATTTAATTACATTTTACACGAGGAAATTATTATTAACTAAATTCAGTAACAATTTGCTGTTAATTTTTAAAATTCGAATCATTTCGATGTTTAAAACACGACGCTGAATATGACTACTTTTCGTAATTGTGCTTTATATCTTTCCATTGTTTCTGTAATTAAAAATTGGCAAACTACTTTTTAGTAAAAAAATGAGAGAAAAAGGGGATATTTTAGAGGAAATGGACAAGAAAATGAAATAAGAGAATGAAAAATTGAACGAATTACCCCTCTGTTGATGTGATCGAACACCGCTTGCGTTGAATAGTCTACCGTACGCTCGCAAAGCAAAGCGCCAACGAATATCGTGAATATCGTCGTCGACGTTCTTTTAAACAATAAATTGTATGTTGTCGACATGAAACCGGCCATTGTTTCGTCTTTTTTTCTTTTCTCTTTGCTTCGCCAAAAAGATTCGAATTGACTTTGTCGCGTTCTTCACTTCGGGGACGTTTACTTATTACGTCTTTGCTTGAATTCGCTTTAAAAGTTTAACTTTTTTGAAACTTATTTGGTTTTCAAATTTAAAACTTAAGAATTTATTTCTCGTGAATAAATATTGATTCATTCGAAAATAAAAATGTCAAAATATTAGACTTAACAATCTAAGTAATTTAAAATGCTTTTCCAAATTGCTAATAATAAAAAATTTTTAAATAAGAAAGTTCTGAACTACCCAACGTTTATTTCTGTTTTAAACATTGATTAAACAAATTATTTTACAATGAAATATGATTGAATGTGATAACAAATTTAAGTTTTGCAAATTCTTTATAAACTTAATTGAATCAAATATTAACAAGTAAAAACACTTTTTAAGGTTCATTTATTAAAAATACAGCGATACTTCCAAAGTTTCTCATTTCGCTCGCAATGCTTTGCATAAAAATAACAAACTATTTCATCTCTTTGATATAAAATTGAATTTATAAACATTAAAGATTAAAAAATTTTCACTTAAATGTAACAAGTAAAAAATCGCAATTTTTGAAAACTTTTGTCATTTAACCAAATTATCTTATTTTCCCTTTGTTTATTTGTTGAATATATTGCAGTAAATTTCTGAAATAAAAATTTAATTATTATGTCAGAGATGTTAACTTATCTTTTATGTCAATGAAAGTTTCGATTTTTAAGGCAATCGCTAGTTATGCTGATTGTGACTTTTGTCAATGCTAAAATTAAATTTCATTTAACAACGAAATGATTTAGATTAAAATATTACGAAGATAGTCGAAATAGATACAGTTTACGGTTGAATAACACCACAATTACAATTAAAATGTTACCGTTTATATAAAGTATACAACTCAAAGTGCAATACTTTAAATTCTCATTAAACGAATTTTTAAAAAATCTTCGTTTGAACAAATTAATGAATCAAACACACCGCTAGCATTAAGCATCGTTAAATTTTCTTCAAATGCATAATTAACAAACTCTAATAAAATTTTTTATACAATATGAGTTTTAACAATGTTTCTTTCTAAAAATAAAAAAGTTTACTTATATTTGTATTTCTCAATCGTGTAGACATCGAATAAACAACATCAAACATATGACATAAAATGTTTTTTTCGACATGACGAAAGATAAAAAAATAAATATAAAAAAGCAAAGATGATAACTTTTCAAAAACTTTGCGAAATGATTATAAACAGTATTCGAAAGAATGAGCTTCAATTTCAAAAAATAATTTTTTTTTCGAATAAATGATCAAATTTCATATGACTTGTTTTGTATAATTGAAAAATAAAAGAGTCTACGAATCTATTCTAAATTTAAAACAAATTAAAAAAGACAAAAATTGAAAAAATTCTTAAAAAATCACCATAGTTAAAAATTCAATCTTCGAGATGAACCTGATTATGCAATTGTTTAAATTCTTATAGATCGTTCTCAGGGTAAGAAAAGAAAATTATTATTTTGATCTTTAAAAAAATGTTTGCATTTGAACTATCTTATTTTTATTTTTTAATTCGATAGCCCAAATATTTTGATTAATTTCTTTCTAATATTTTCATAGATTTTAAAAAATAAAAGCTTGTTTTAAAAATGTATTTTATGATTGTTTTAGCACTTTGAAATAAGCACAGACATTATAAAAATAGAAATTATCATGAAATTGAATTCTAAAATTCTTAGAATAAGTTTGTGTAAGATTGATTAACATTTATGGCATTGACAATCCATTTTAACTTCATCAAACTGTTAAGTCTTATTGCCAAAAATATGATAAGTGCTTTCATTAAAATTGAAAAAACAAAGTTGAGTATTCGCGGAAACAAACTGAGTGTATGATACAATATTGAGATAGGAAAAGCAAAATCAAATAATTGTGCAATCTTATGCTTGTGTCTTCGAAATTTCTCTGTTTGCATGAAACAAATAGCAATTTTGTTCAATCGTTTCGATACGAATGCAACTCTTACGTACTCTATTTACCTGTGATTTAAAGTTTCGGAGCAAGTGATTTCCAATTAGCGAGAAATGTTTAGGTTTGCGATTCAAAATTAGATATGATTTTCAAAAAACATTTAAATACTCTTTTTCATGAATAGCAAAATTAGTGTTACTTAAAATTTTAAATTCGAAAATTTTTCAAAATAAAATTTTACAAATGATCGCTTTCACTATAATAATTAATTCGCTAATTGCTCTTTTAATTTCATTTGCAGTTTATATTTTCATCAAATGGCATAGGTTTACGAGGCAATTTGTTAAATTTCCTGGGCCAAGACCATGGGTACCGCTGTTAGGCAACACAGTGCTTTTGGGGTTGAAAAAGAACAACTCGAAAAAGGCGTTAAACGATTTCTTGGAATCGCTTTACCATCGATACAAGCGAGAAGGAATGTTCTTCATTTTCATCGGCTATCGACCTGTGCTTTATCTCTATAAACCAGAATTTGTAAGCCAAGTTTTAAAGGATAGCTCCGCTTTCAATAAGAGTGTGAGGTACGATTTATTCATACCTTTGGTCGGCAATGGGCTATTCACTGCGAACGGACAAAGATGGAAGCTTAAGCGAAAAATGTTAAATCAAACATTTCACTTCGAGATTTTGGATAAATTTATTCCGGTGATAAACGATCAAGTTGAGATAATGATGGAGCAAATTGAAAAAGTAAGCTGCTCTGCTTATATCGACGTCAGACCTTTGCTTTGTAATCTTGCAATTGACATAATATCGGCAACTGCAATGGGCTTATCACTCGGAGTGCAAAAGCATGGCGAAAACGAGTTCGTAAAATGCTCAAACCGCGCATTTAACGCTATCTTCGATCGAATTTATAATCCTTTACTTTGGAACGATTTTCTCTTTTACCTCACAAAAGCTGGAAAGCAATTTAAATCTGATTCGGAATATGTGCACAACTTTACTCGAGATGTGATAAAGAAACGAAAGCAAAATCTGCAACAAAGTGAAGAGTCAAAGCAGAAGAGATTGGCGTTTCTAGATCTTCTCATTGCGAATCAAGAAATTGATGATTCAATCACTGACGATGAGCTGCGAGAAGATGTGGACACGTTTATGGTTGCTGGCAACGAAACAACGAGCACTGCTCTGTCGTGGGTATTTTTACTCCTCGGCAATCATGTTGATGTTCAACAAAGAGTGAGGGAAGAATTGGAGCTTATCTTTGGTGATGATATCGAGAGGCAAGTTACTCGTGAAGACTTGAGCAAAATGATTTACATAGAATGCGTTCTAAAAGAGTCAATGAGATTGTTTCCTCCTGCACCGATCGTAGCTCGGGTTTCAAGCAAAGATATCGCTGTGAACGGACTTAATTACTCAAAAGGTAACACTGTTTTCATAAACATACTAAAACTTCATCTCGACGAGGAATCTTTTCCCGAGCCGACTAAGTTCGATCCAGAAAGGTTTATGAGCGGAGATTTAAACAAGATCAACGCGGCTTTTATGCCGTTCGCCGCTGGTCCTCGAAATTGTATCGGACAACGATTTGCAATGCTGGAAATGAAATTAATTTTAGCTCATGTGCTTAGAAAATATTCGATACAATGTCTCAATCGAGTGAATGAAATCGAGAAAACTTTTGATATCACACTGCGTCCAATGAATGAGATTTGGATTAAATTTTCTTTCTAATTTTCATTTTCATTAAGAAGCTAAAAATTAATTTGATTTTCTATACTCTTGTAAAATAAGAATTAATTTCTTATAGTAACAATATTTTAACGATCATAAATATTATCTCAACAAGTACAATGAAGATTAGACTTGAAATGCACGATTAACTTGATTTTTTGAAAATTTCAAAGCCGCAATTTCTACAGTCAGAATTAATCTTCCTCAAAAGTGCCATATGATAAACAATCATCGTTGTTCTGTTTGAAAATAAAATTTCTTTTGCTTTTGACTCGATTGTTATTAATTAAAATTTCATCACTTCTTTGCTCCTCGGCACGAGAAACAGAATTATCTTCGCTTCTAAGTGAATTTGCGTTTGAAATTTTGATGAAAATTTGGTTCAATAGAAGCAAGCAAATCTGTGAACGAAAGCAGAAATCAATAACATTTCAAGCGAACGAATTCAGCTACCGTGAAAAGTGTAATGCCAGCCATTATAAGAGTTGATTTTGGAAAATGTAAATACTGAGTGAGAACTCCACCAATTACAGGACCCGCTATCTCTCTGTTAGACGAAAAAATAACGAAAAACTATTGAAAAGCTAAATAATCACCCTAAAGACCAAAATGTTGCCCATACGCCATTAATTAAGCCGTAAGCGAGTGTATCAGCAGCAAATCCTCTGTTCACAGTAATAGTTAACATTTTTTCAAAAGAATAAAGCACAGCTAAAGAGGTGCCTATTCCAAACGCAGCCACTGAAATCGCTGTCAGCCATTCGGTCTCATTCAAAGGAATAAATGGAGCCGGTCCGAGAAAAAGAATTGCGCCAATGGTTAAAAGCAAACCGATTGCTGTAACAGGGCATTTATGAGAGTTCATATTGATTACACTTGCCGAGAAGTTAGTGATTAATAACGTTAAACTTAGAATAAAAAACAAAATTCCGACATATTCTGCCTTAAATTTTTTGTGAAACAAATGAATGGCAAGCGTTGCATTCAGAAATCCATAATTGTTCGATGCTATGAAAACAACAATACAAACGACTATAACTTCAAAGTTTGCTAAAAGTTTTGCATAAGTCAAATTCGCTTCGCTTGTTTCCAACACAATTGCTATTTAAAAAATGTTTAAATTCTTAAGCTAAGGTAAAAAATGTTAAGTACCAGTTTCCTTTGGGAGTGCAAACCAACATATAGGAAAATTAATTAGAAAAACGATTCCAATAAAGTAGAAAGGTAAGCCATAGCCTCCAATAGCATAGAGACCAGCACCCAGCAATGAACCCAAGCTCATTCCAATGAATATCGCAACTTTGTTCAAAGCAAATACCGCTGTGATGTGATCAGGAAACATTTGGTTCAAGTGAATTGATACAGCGATGCCAATCGAACCGCCGCCTATTCCTTCGACGATTCTTGTTGCAATGCAAAGAGCAACAAATACATTTGCGTTATCGATGCGATTGAGAAAGCCGAAAGCTAAGGCAGAAATACCGCAAACAATAAACCCAGAAAGCATCACAATTCTAACTCCCGTGAATGACACTATTCTGCCGACTATTGGCATCACCACTGCCAATGTCAGCGCGTAACTGGAAATAATTAAACCAACGGTTGATTCTTTCACTCCTTTCTTAGTCGCAACCGGAGGAAAGAATGATGCGACCACAGAGTAAGTCGAGAAGCTCACTGTGCTTGCAAAAAGCAATGAAATTAATGCGATTTTCTCTTGCCGTCTTAATCCTTTCACCGTTGCGAAAAATGTGTTTTCGAGTGCCGAGGGCATTTTATAATTGAGTTTTGTTTAAGAGTTTTGCTAAAAATAAGAAATTTTTTAACTTAATTTTTATTAAATTTTAAATAAACTAAACTGATGTTAAATAAGTTTAAAATGCAAAAATTTTATAGTCGATAATAAAGCAAAAAGTTGGTTAGAAAATTATTTAAGAAAAACGCTGTATTTTACAGATTAATTTAGAAATCATATCAAATAAAAATTTTTAGTTCAAGTTTGACTTTTACTTGTACTTACATTTCGAAATGCTTTATGAATTGAAAATTATTTAATTTAATCTAAATGTGAATTAATACTTTTGTCAACGAGTTGTTAAATTTTTTTTTTCTTTTAAAAGTCGAACAAAACGACCGATTTACTGGCGCTTGTACGGCTCCTGCCAGAATGTTTTGCAATAATGAAATGAACACATTTTTTACTGTTTCTTGTTCAACGATTTTCTTTCATCTGCACACAAGTGAATTACATCGATCGTCTTACCTTTGAGCAATTTAATATTTAAAACAGACGATTCATCAGATCCACAGTTAAAATTTTTACGAAGGGAGGGTAAATAAAATTAAGCAAATTTTCAATGAGTTGAAAACGAAAAAAAAATCACAAAATAAATGAAAAAATTTGTTGAAAATAAAAAAATATTTTTTTAAAGACTATCACAGATGAATAAGACAAGAAATGAAATGTGTAAATTTTATCGTTAAAGAGGTGCATTAAATGATAAAGCCTTGAAATATTTTATTGTTTGATATCTGAGGTGAAATTTCACTTGCAGCAAATAGCAAAAAAATCACTTCAAGGGCGTAAACGTTAGAATAGCAATGCGATTGGAAGGAAGAATAAGGAAGAGGATGTGGGAAAAAGCTCGTGTAAACGATCGGAATTTTTGTTTATGTATCTGTAAAGCTTTTTTTTAACTAATTGTAGAGCAAATGAAGCATCGCCAACGAAAAAAAAATTATAAATGCGTTTATTAAGATTACTTTTTAGCAGAAGCAAACGCGAGAAATGCGTTTGCTTAATAAAACGAAAATTAAAACAAAAATTTGGTGTCAATCGGTATCTCTATTGCGACCAAACTTAAAACTTGTAGTAAATGATTTTACATCACTTCTCTTATTTTGCCGAACTGATCGAAACATTTACGAAATGGCGAAAAACAAACGAATATTTAACTCATCGCTTAAACACAAACTTTACAAAATCAAATTTAACATTCAATTTTTTGACTATTAGCTAAAGGCGAGTGCAAATTTTGAGGTTTGCTACGTTTTACTGATCCTCGATTATATCTAAACAATTTGGCTTGATCTAAAGTTACAAAGGCCTCTCGAAAAGCTTTAAAACTTTTGCAAATTTTTCCTTTAATGAAATTTAATTTATTTCAAAAGTAATGAAAAATTGCTTTTATATGTTTAAATGCTTAATATGATATAAGATGAGCCTTGAAATTCAAGGCTTTCAGCATTCACGAAACACTCACGAACAAATGAATGCATTCACTCTGCATTAACGTAAAAGATAATCTTAAGATAAACATTAAATTAAACTTTAAACTTTATTATAAAAAATTTAAGACTTAAAATGCGTATTAA
>NCKU01002343.1:0-19581 GCA_003675995.1 Dinothrombium tinctorium
TTAAGTTCAAAGGATATTTAAAATATTTAATAATCCGAGCGACATTTAAAATATGATAATGATTTTATTTTTATCTTCTACAATTTTTCTTCTTTTGTTAAACCAATTGATTTGAAAAAATTTTGGCCATTTTATGTCAAAAGAGTTGTTTAAACAATTAATTTTATCAAGTGAAATGTAGAAAATAGCAAAAATATAAATTTCCGATTTCCGTTTTTACCATTTTAAACATTTCTTCTTTTAGTTCTAAACATAGTTTTGATTTTGCTTCACTTTTCATCACTAAAATGAAAAAATATTGTGACAGTTCAACAAAAAAATAATTTATGAAGGGTGTGTGTGTTCGAAAGTTTTAAAAATATTGAAAAATTAAATCTTAAAGTTAACTTTTTCAAAACTTAACAAGAAAAGTTAAAATACTCTCTAGTGAAAACTTTACGCAAGTTACAATTGAACATACGTATTTGTAATATTTTCTCTTCATATAAAAAAACTATGGATTTCAATTAATATCACGTCAAGATTATGTGAGCTGAACATGGGATTTCATTACAAAGAATTGTTGTGTAACTGGGAAAATCAGTTCCGCTCGAGTAATGCTTACAGAATAAATCACGATTTATCAAGTTATTTTTATTATTTTAACGAGAACCTTTTTGCCAGTGAATGTTAAAAATTAACTTTTTATTTTTTTAAAGATAAGGTGCTGACGATTTTTTAATTTTTAATTATTTGACATAATGATTAATGAGATTTTCTTATTTGTTTATGTGCTTATTTTCAAACGCATTTGAAAATGTGACTTTGACAAATTTCTTTAAAAATTATAATAACTTCAGAGATTGTATTGATTTAATCGAGACAAAGCAAAATTCAATTTACAAGCAAGAATTTAATAGAGTGAACATTATTTCATAATTCAACAAAATATATAAAGCTAAAATCAATGTTTTAATAGCAAATATTTTAGTAGAAAAATCGTTCGTTTAATTGTGTATTTATTATATTGTTGTTTGCCGACCAATTTCTTGCCCGATCAAAAACAAACATTTACGAAATTAAGCAAGTTTCTCTCTCTCTCTCTCTCTCTCGCTCTCTATCCCTTTCGGCTGTAGTTACAAAAGTTCAATGTTTCTGAGACATCATAAATATTAAAGAAGTACAAAGAGAAAGAAGAGAAAAAGAGATTGAAGCAATCTTAATTAAGTCAAAACACTAAAATTACGATCTTTACTTTTTTCTTATCGTAAATCACACATCTTTATCTTTGTCGGGGGGAATGACGAGAAGATAAAAAGTAAAGAATAGCCAGGATAATTCTTTGTGTTCTATTCAAATAAAGAACAATAAACTATTAAATTAATTTGATTACCGTTTTCAAATTGTTATTTCTCTTTCTCTTGTTAAATGAATTATTTGCTCATTCAATTATCTCAAATTTCATCAGCACATGCATTTCTTTTCCCTTAAAACAGGCAACTTTCGTCGATCGCACGTATTCGTGTTCACAAGCATTTCTTTAGCTCGCTTCTATCACACGCATTTATTTCGTGTCTTCTCAAATGGTATCTATTGAAGAATTCGAATAAAAGTGGTGAAAACGCTGTACTTGCATCGTTTTGCTGGCTCCTCTCGTTCTCACAACGCTATTTTCGCTCCACTACCTACTTTTGGATGTTCAATGAAGCACTTTATTTGCATCAATTAATTCGCCACGCATTCAGTCAACCACCTTTGTATCCATTGATCACACTAGCTTATACATTGCCATTCATCACAACGGGAACATACGCTTTCGTTCGTTACTTCTTCGAGCAAACCAGTAACGATTTCACTCAATACGCCATTTCAATCTCAAACTCAGGTAACATTTTTGACCCAATGAATTATTTCTAAATAGTCAGTAAAACATTAAACATCACATTTAAATTTTAAAAGTAAGTTAGTTTTAAACCTCATTTACGAAAAGAAAAAAGTTTTATGAAATTAAAAAGAAACCGCCGAAAAGAGGAAAACCAAATGCAAATTACTTTTTAAAATGCTTGAAAGCTTTTTTATGAGTATGTTTATGTTCTTGGCATTAGATTATTTTAAAAAAGTTTCGAATTGCAAAATGGAGCTTAGAAATGTTTCGAATTTTTCACATTATTTAAATTTTTTATTTAGCTTTGGCTATATATTTTTTCAGCCTTTTTAAAAAATGCGTCGCTTTTATCTGAGACAAGGCTATTAATCAAACGCTTGTAATCGATTACCCTACGCTTTTCTGTCTTTTTAACTATAACAATGGTCACAATAACAATGCTTTGAACGAAATAAATCACACCCTAAGTTTGATTGATTGTTTTCTGGCTTTAAAGAAGTAATTTTAAATTATTCGAAAAAATTTTCTAAAAATCTTAAAAATTTCACTTTAAATAGATGAATCTGGAGCAAAAGAAGCAGACAATTTTGTAGTTCAAGATCTAGATAACACCGACCTCACGTTAACTATTGACGGCTGTTGGCTACTTCCATCACGTATTTCTTGGCACGAATGGATCATTAATGCGCCAAATTTAGCTGTTTTAATTGTAAGTGCCAAATTTCACGCTATTTCTCGAGCAATAACTCTAGAAAAAAGATCGTAGATAGTTAATTTCGCTGATACTGAAGAAAGGCGATTATTGCACAATTGCACAAATAGAAATTCGATTTGCTGATGCTTGTGTAAATTTAATTAAATGCTTTTCTTTGATTTGATTGATTAAAACGGTGATGAAGTGAAAGAACGGTGAGTGAAACGAAACGCGTATGACAATTTCGTCTAGAAAAAATAAATTTAATTTTGATTCGTTAGTTTTTAGATCGATTAAATTGTTTTTCATTTAAACAGATAAATTGTATATTTTTGGTCAGTTTGTTACGAGTACTGTGTAAGAAGGCTTCGTCTACCGCAACGCGAACTTCTTCGTGTAGCGACAGAGATCAAAACATAGCACGATCGACGACGCTGATCATTATCAGAGCGGCATTCTTATTGTTACCACTTTACGGATTGCATTATATTTTCATCGTTTATCGACCGCAGATTTCGTAAGTGAAGTGATTTAATTTTTTTTCACTTGTTAGTCGAAATGAAATTGTTAATAATTTCGCATCGCTGAACATCTATTTTTCGTTCAAGTAGAGTGTGTTGGTTATCGCAAACTTACCATTATTTGTCGCTCGCATTAGATGGTCTGCAAGGCACAGTTGTTGCGATTATATTTTGCTACGCAAACAGCGAAGTACGTTTGTATTTTTATTCTTTTCTTTCGAAAATATACAGTGACGGCCAAAAAGTTGTTTATCGCGCTCGTTTATTTTATGTTGAAATAAGCAAGTTTTGAATAGAGAACGACAAGTAACTTTTTTTGGTAGTTACTGTACTGCTTTGAGCAAAGTAAAGAGGAAAGTTGTTAAAAACTTCGTGCGAATTTTTCTTTGCTCAAAGTAAAAATATTCACATTTATTATTAAAGTCGCGTCGTAATACGATTGAATTCGCGACAATTAAATTTACCTCTGCACAATGATCATTATTTTTACATCGACTTATTTTTCTTGATAAGTAAACTTCTTCTGCCTCTAAATACTTTACAGATTCGTCATCTTTTGAGTCGTAGTCTTCAACGCGTTAACTCGCGCAAAAAGAGCACCACTATTTTTTTAACCGACATGATACCGACTCAACAACATTGAATGGGCGAACTTTTCATTTCATCAAGAAGAATATTAGCTTCAAATGCTAACAAAAAATTGATGGAAATTTTTACCTAAGCTTAGTGGGCCGGAACTTAACATTGTCCATTTTGTAAATTATTTCTATAGCTTTTTGTTAAAAAAAAAGATTTAATACTAACGATGGTGAAGCGAAATGCTATAGACGCAACTAAATTTTCGTTCATTAGTATTCATTATCAGCAGGATAATTAGTATGTACTAGATGTGTGTAATATAATGAGAATTTAATTAACTGGTCGACGTTTTTTTTCACTTTGCTCACTCTCCCTATTCAAAGTCGTCGAACTCATCAAATACCGATTGTCTTAAAATAAATTAATGAATGTGCACAATTGAGCGTATTGTTAGCCTAATGTAACGACTTAATTAATTTGTGTGCGTAATTCAATTCACCAAAAAAGAGTGAATGACTTTCACGTCATTATCTATGTTTTTAAGTGGATTATATCAAACTCTGA
This sequence comes from Dinothrombium tinctorium, assembly GCA_003675995.1. NCBI lineage: Eukaryota > Metazoa > Arthropoda > Arachnida > Trombidiformes > Trombidiidae > Dinothrombium > Dinothrombium tinctorium. Next base: position 4,223 of record NCKU01002343.1, read on the forward strand.
CACGTTCACTTTCATCACAAATACAATATGGTTTGCGAAATAATTTTATTTTTATTCGTTCTCTTTGGCAATCATTGAAATAAGAGATCTATAAAGAGGTATTTTTACAAACGAAATTGTCGATAACAAAAGATTTGGCAAAATAATAACGAGTAAAAAAAATGATTAAGAAAATTAAATTTGATGTTTTTTGTCTATTTAATCTTTTTTGTTTCGTAAAACTTAATCTCAATATTTGTGATTTTTTCAGAGCACATTTAAATTTCAAGTCAATCATTTTGAATTCTTATAAAAAAAATTGATTGTATAGACAAAACACTCTTTGATTCTCAGGTTACAGTAAAATTTATTGTAGTTTTAGGTGTTGTTATTAAAAAAACATGTTGGATGTTAAACAATTTAACTCAAATTTTATGTAATTTAAAAGAACTAATAAACAAATTGTTGTCTAAAGTTATTTATTTGGTAGAAAAAATAAGTCACACTCTGTATTATGAACAATATTGAATCAAAATATCGAACTTTTATACTTATTCTTAAAAATTAATTTCGTTCCTTTTGTATACCTGCAAAGAAGATGATAAATAAGATTTATTGTTACACATTTGTCAACTTAATCATCGCTTTATTATAGTTGCGATTATATATATCCTAATGTGATGATTAGCCATGTTCGTGGCTTTTTCTTATTTTCGAAAAAAAATTTAATCATTTTTAGTTTAATTGCAATTTTTAAGGCTTACTTTCTTTCTTAAGAAAAACTGAAATAAAATAAAATAAAATTGTTAAACAATAAAAGTAACCCATTAAAGTTCCACATTTTTTTGTAAAATTAAAAATTTGATTTTCCAAATTCTCAAACAAGCAGATTAAAAAGTTATTTTGTTAAACAAATTAACAGCGATAAGCTAGTTATTTTAATTTTTGCACGACTTTAAACTTGAAACATTAAATTTTTATTTTAAGCCTTTATTAACAAAAAAATTTTAACTTTGTTAATCTCTTCTAACTAGTGATATGTTATCATCATTATTGTAATCAAGTCGTTTGTGTTTGAAAAGTTTTATGCATATTGTGAATTTATTTTTCGCAAGAGACTTAATTTGTGGTCTATTCGCTTATTAATTATAAATATGTGTTTAAAATTTTAACACGAATTTCAAAAGTTTACTTTTATCCTGTTCACGTTGAATAATAAAATTTTGAATTTTTTAAATTCTAGAAATTTAAACAAAACAAAATCATAAAATTACATTAAGATGACAAGAGTTTACAAAGCAGATGATTATATATTCTAGAAGCTTTTTTATACAATACTAAACATGTTATGTCATTGAACAGAAAAAAGAGGAAAACTCTAGAACGTTTAGTTTGCTAAGCAGAAACATAAAAAGGCTCTTTACTCAAAAAATGCAAGCTTTTCCCTCTATAAATATTACATCTAGCTAAGGAAACGCTATTGAATAAGGCTTCGCTTCTTATTCCACATTAAATTTAAGTGTGATTTGAATAAATATTCATTGTTAGAGAAGAGCTTGTTTCTAAAACAAAGTGCTTAAGTTCATAATTTATGAGCATAATAATGTACTCTGTGTTTGTTTCACTTGTTTAATACAATCTGCTTCAAGTGAATTCAATGAAATATTCTCATCGAACTGAGGAAGTAGCCTTCAAAGTTAATTTTAATACTTTGAATTGCTTATCACGTCAATATAAAAGAAAACATATTGTAAAGAAGAAAGTTGTGTAAATGTGTAAGAGTAAAAACAAAAGAAAAACGATTGAAAACAAAATTGAAGGCAACTCTGAATCAAGAGATTAAAATTTTAAATTTTATAATTATTACTTTTTCATTTTTCTTTCTTTACAAGATTTTTCATTTAGTTTTTATATAAAAATTCAAAAAATGTACTAATTTAATCTATGTCACCTCAAATCGATTAAATTGAAAAAATTCACTTTTTTTGTTTTCTCTTTCGTAATTTCGCTCGTTTCACAGCTTTCTTTACTACACTTTACTGTACTATAAAGTTTTAAATATGCTTGTTTCTAATACTAAGTTGAGCAAATAGAATGCCTGCAAAAAGTTTTTAAGCAAAGAAATTTTATTTGAACTAAAAAAAGATTTAAAGCATAAGTCACGATTGAATAAAAAAAAAATCTCAAAGGCAATAAAAAATTTATGTCTGACGAAAAAGATTTTCATTTTAAAGGCATTTTGATGCCGATAAAATACTTTACCGCGCATCCATTGCATTTTCCTTATGAAAAAAGACAGCATAGAATCATTGCGAGTGAACACGTATTGTTGAATTTGATTTGAAATGCTTTTGTCACGTTTTAGGACATATCATTGATGAAAATGTCTTTTTTACTGAACGCATTAATAACATGCCACATTCGTTATCTTTGCTAAAGCTCAAAACTTTTAAAAAATATATGAAAAAAAACGTGAAGCATTTCGACAAATATTCTTTTTGGATTTTTTTTTATCACTTAATAGAAACTATGGCGGAGAAAATTATGAGTGCTTTCTGTTCTATACTTTTGGGAGAAATGTTTTTTAAGCTAGTGATATGTAGTTTGACTTTGAGATAATTAACGCTTAGATTGCAATATACAAAGCGTCAACATTAATTAACAAAGGTAAGTTAAAATTGCTGTAAGTCTTAAAAGCATTAATTCAATTCAGTCAAATTTCACCACTAACGAGATTAAATATCGTTAAATCTATAAAACGATCAAACTTAACCAATTTTAACTTAAAATGAAGATAAGTGTGCAAGTATCAATAATTCACATCTCATCTCTTTTGGGTGAAATTGAATTTCACTATCTACTAACTTAATCAAATCTTAAATCTGTTCATGGTCTCTTATTAAGTAATTGATCGACCGAAAAAGCACTGTGAAGAAAGGATTAAGAAATCACAATCATTGTGCTCATCCATGCAAGTAAAAATGATGTCCATTTATTGCATTACTTTTATTTCAAGCTTCAAAATATTGTGTGCAAAGAGATTTCTATGTCGAGATATTGTCATCGACAAGATCTTTAAAAGGTTTTTTATTTTTTCTAACAAATTTTAAGATTGAAGTAAGAAATGAAAGTGAAAATGTTTTCTAGAATCGATAATCCTCTAAAGAAAGTGAAGCTGGAAATCGGTTATTTTCATAAAACAATATCTGTTCTTAAAGCATCTCTAAAGTTTGCGAAATCGCTTAAAGTACGAAACAAACAATAAAAAATTACGAAGCTTTTAACAAGTTTGTTTTTAGCTTATATTAGTTTAGTACATTCGATTCTTTATGTTAGGAGTGAATGCTCATTGCTCAAAGATGAAAGTCAGTGATTCGCGCTAATTGTTAGTTTCGTATTTAACTCTTGATTCAGTTGTGTTCGATTACATTGTCGGTTGCGGTTTTGGTGTTCAATTCGAAAAGAAGCTCCATTTTCTTTTAGAATTCTTTTTGTTCAATTAACTAATAAATCTTATTTAAGCCAACTTCTTCGGTAGTTTCATTCAAAAGTTTAAACTTAAGAGTAATTACTCTTCGTTCGACATACAGTGATGTTTTCTCAGAGAGGTTCAGTTTCACACTTTGAATTGTACTTTAATAAATTTTTTGAGATGTTCGACTCTTCAAAAAGATAATTCTTCCCTCGTAAATCTCTCTTGAATTTTTTTTTCACTTTATCTGAAAGGTTAATCTCAAATTTTACAAAATGATATAAAAAATGAATTTATTTAACAATAATACGCAAGAAAGAGTGAAAAAAGACGATTGTTGCTCGCTTTCAAAGCTTATTTTATTTTGATAAAATGTTGATTAGTTTTGATAAGAATTTCTCCGATTTTTTTATTCTCGTGTAAATGAAAAAGTGAAATCATAAAGATGTTCATAAAAAGATTTAACGTGAGATAAAGATATTACCAACAGCGATGAAAATATTCTTTGGCTCTTGATCCTCTTTCATCACAGACTAGAGAGTATTTAAAGAAATTGCATTGTACATTATTTACATATCAGTGACATGGAAATGGTGGAAACGAAGTAAAAGAAAATAAAACACAATTCTAATAAAATAAAATCACCAAAATAACGACATTTTCGCTGAGACACTTCAAAGCTTCAACTTTAAGCTTTTCAACTTCTAAATCGTATCGATAAGTTCCCTTCCTTTAGATAAATTAATCTTTGTGAATAAATGCAAGTGAGTGAAAATGTGGAAAGAGAAAAGTTTCGCATTCGAATTATTTTTAGCGACTGTATTAGAAAATTGATTTATTGAATATCAAACTCTAGTTTGTGCAAATTTGTCATATGCTTGAGGAAATGCTGGTTATTTCTACTCAAGAGTTATGGAATACATTTGTATAAATTTCATATATTTGTTTCATGGAAATGATCATTATATTAGCCACTTGGCTGCACTTGGTAAATATAATTAATTTTAAAAATCGATAAAATTTAATCCTTTAAATTCACTTTTCTACCTAAATACGAGTTGGTGTTTACGAACTTGAAGCAATTTAAAAAGGTAAACACAACTTGAATCACATATTTTATTGAATAACATACTTGAGTGACACATTTTATTTATTAACAAACAAGTTATTTTAAAAATTCTTTCATTTCCTTTAAACAAGAAAAAATTTGCTTAAAATATTTGGAAAAGCAATATGATTGCGTTCAGAAGTCAAGTAATTTCAACTGCTTTTAAAATAAAATAATTTATGGCTCCATTACTCATTCATGAAGCTGTTTGCTAACGTAAAATATTTCGACGTTTTCTTCGAGGAAAATTTAAAAAATTCAAATAGTTGCGACCTAATAAATGAATTTTATTGATAATGCTTTATTATAGACCTAATCTAAAAATCTTAAAATGTGAAGTTTAATACTTTCAATATTTTACCATTTATGCCATCATCAAGATTTTTTCGATAAACAAAACGCTTCAATCTCGCAAATCGGTGAAAGTGTGCTTTCTAGCTAATTTAGCATAAAATTGTCGCTGTAGTTAAAACTATTGTTCAACTTAAAATTAGACAAATCTTTTTTTTTCCTCATTTTAAATGAAGATTATTTTCATACCAATGTTACCAAATCATTAAAAAAGTAAGAGAAGCCTGAAAAACGCTTAATTCACAAAATTCACAATTAAATAAAAAATGTAACAGTGAACTATGCTAATTATTGGGAAACTTTATTTGTTTTTATTCAAATTTAACGCTGGTTAATTCAAACAGAATATAAAATTTAAATTATTTTAAATTTTAAAAGTATGAATTGAGAAAGTTTAGAACAAAGGAATGAGTTTATTAGTTAAACGAAGGCAGCACATTTAAATGACAAAATTAGTTCAAAATGAATTCATTCTCATTTCAAAACCTATGCATTTTATCTCACTCATATCTGAATAGATAGAGTGAGAGAGAAGGAGACGCAAAGGAAGTCAATTACCATAAAGAAAAATCGCTCGCTGTCAGTGCGCTAAAATTTAATACTACCGTTTAAACGTTGCGTGAACAGTAAGTAATCGAAGCGATTACTTAAAACACAGGCAGTCACAGTTTGTAACTTGTGATCTATTTTTACAGTTCAAAAAAAAGAAGAGAAACCGCATTACTATAGTTGAAGCCAAAGACACTTTCCGCGAAATAATGAATTAAGCTTAACGAACGATTGATTCGCACTATTTTCAAAATAAAGGCGTAGCAAACAAAAACCAAAAATGGCATTTTACTCAGAGATCCGTGCAAGAAAGAGTTGAGGCGCTTATTGATCTATTCTCAGTGATCTGATGAAGCTAAAATGGTGAAAGCCAATTGTTATTAAACTCTTTACAATAAGCTAAGCAAATTCAAATAAACGATGCGTACTTTTCTTTTCCTCAATTTTGCTATTCTTTATGAAAAGAATTTCACTCTTCTTTGCTCTATTCTTGAAAGAAACTCGTATGATTTCTTCATTTTTTCACCATTGCTCAAACAGCGAATAGAATTTTGTCTTGCTGTCACGTTTACTCATTCAAACTGAAAACGATGCTTAATTAGTTTTTTCTTTCTGCTTTAATGCGTACGTGTTTAAAAAGCAGGCAACAAAGTTTTCAGCTCACTCCACAACTCGCGCTATCTTCGTCTCCAACACATAATAGCTGTAGTATATTCGCTGCCTTTATTTACAGCAGTTATTTCTACCTGTTCCTATTGCTGTCGTTGTTGCCATTGAGACACAGCGAGTGAAAATATGGTTCCGTTTATACACGACAAGAAGAATCATAAATTTTTAAAAAGAGTTTTCTTGCAATTGATCGAAGTGAATAGCAAAAAGTGTCCCGGCTATCGACAAGTGGCTAAAGTGAATTGTTTGCTGGTATTTCTATTCGCCTACTTCGTCTCCACATGGATTGCATTCTATTTGACTACGTGTTTCATGTTTCTCGGCCTAAACTACGCTCTCGTATTACTGGTTAAATAAAGCGCGAGAAAAATTATGTTTACTCTTTTCGGACACCCACGTATTGCACACGCATGCAGCGAGGCACTGCGAGTCCTTCGTACAGCACGCGGTCCGTCTGGTGAGCTTTACGCAATTATCGTCATTTGAATGCATCCGTTTGCTAAGTAAGAAGAAACGGGAAATAAGCTTCTTTATATTTCACAAAGTGGCCTTCGCTATTCACCATCGTTCAGCCAAATGAAAAAGTGTCTTGAGACTGGTATCGGTTTCTAAGCACAATAAAGCTCTTTTTCTGGCTAACTCTCATTTAAATAATCAATACAAAATTTGTTTGCTTTCTATTGGTGTACTCAATTCTCCTTTATCACATTTCGCTTCATCTTTAAACGATGCAAAATCGGTTAAGCGTTATTTAATGTATTAAAGCTATTTGTCATTTTTTTCTGATCTCATTCACTTAATTTACGTTCAATTTCGAGTAAATTTTATATTTTAGCTGATTTAGTCAAACAAATTTCGACATTTGTCAAATTACCTGACGCTTATTAGTGTGTAAACTTTTACGTAAACAAATGAAAAGCTTGTGAAGTCACTTCTCTAAAATGCCATTTCGAAATTGCGGAAAACATTCGTGCAAGAAGAACTCGAAAAATTCAAATATTTTTATCGCGAGTAATAAAATTATAAATAATTTGAGAAAAGAAAAAATAAATTGAAAAACAATTTAAAGCAAAGGAATTGAAAGCAACGTGTTTGAAATCAATACAATTGAAAGCAAGTCAACGCACCAACTGATTGCAAGCTTGTATTTCAGCCGTAAACAATGTAAAGCCGAAGCGACAATGCTCTTCTCACTTGTCCACCCAAATAGAAGGTGGCTCATTTTTTTTTCTGCCAGCCAGTGTGAATTTCGAGAATAAATAAAACCTTAGTTTTTGTTTCTAACTAAAACGCATTCAACAAAAAGCTTTTATCTTAGGCAAACTTAAACTTGGTTTGCTACTCGAAAACTTTCTTTCCACAGCACTTCGAACTAATTGTGCTTCAAATTATTTTTGCGCCTCTTTATTTATATGTTGTTAATTAATTTTATCTTTAAATCCAGTTCGTTTGATATTTAAAAAACGATAAGTGTGCTCACTCGCGCAGAGTGGAGATTGCCTTGAGGATATAGCGTATAAACCTCGCTAATTAGAAAACAAATGATCCGAAACAAATATCATCTGTTTAAACCGAACAAATCGAATTTAAATTTTAAAGAAAAATTTAGCTAACGTATCTACGACCTACTCACTTTAAATTTTACCTTCGCTGATGAGATTAAGGCGCTCCAATAAGTGAGAGATTGCGATAAAAAGAAACGATAAACGCAGTAAGGCTCAGATAAATAAAAAACACGTATTAGCACAAATTCGTTAATATTTTTGAAGAAATGTTTTTCATGAATTTGCTTCTCTTTTCAAGTGTTGCATTACGTTGTGGTAATTAAATTTTTAATTTTAACCGAAAGAGCGCAGAGAACTAAAAATAATTAACAACTAAGCGAGGAAAATGATCAATAAGCGATAGAAAAATGGGAAATAAGCAACTCTCATTTCCTTTAGAACAATGTAAAACTTTGTCCGCTCGAAATGTATTTCGTTGTTTCTAAATGGGTGAAGAACGAAAAGGAAACGCTCAACTTTAAGCGTAACAATTTCAAAGAATTTCTCTCTTTTTTTTCTTAGACTTCCATTTACGGTAATGTTAATGACTAAAAGCCAGGTCGAGGTTAGCTTTTGAAATAGAAACACTTTCACATTGTTTCTTAGATAGTAAACAACAAAGAAATAAACATTTGTGAGCAATAATTGACGAACGTCTTTCGAATGAAACTTGCTAATTTTGTAGTGAAAATAACGATTGAAATTAAAGTGAATTCTGCGTAAAGGGGCAATTTAATTGATTCTAGCAACATTAAGTTTTACACGACTATTAAAAAGTTTACAAAATTAGAAGGACAGCAATTATCTTTTCCTCGCAAAGCCGTCGAGAATTCAACTTCTACGCAGCTAGTATTGTCATCTATGGGAAATGAAATGTATTCATTTCACCACTGTTGCGAGTTTGTTTTTTCAATAGATGTCAATACGGATTCTGTAAAGCCTTAATTTTTCAAACTTTGTGAGAGGAAAAAATTTTTCTTTCGCATTTTGAAAACATTTTCGCTCATAATTTTTTTTATGTTGTATCATTTTCGAGTTTACCACAATTTAAAAAGTCCAAAAAATCGGTTGATTCTAACAGCTATCGTACTAAAAATGATTATAAGTAAAAAATTTTTTTAATTGTTTAGTAATGTTTAAAGTTTTTTCTTCACAAATTTTCAAAAAAACGTTTTTCCTAATCGTTTCAACTGTACTATGTCTTGCTTTAGATACTTATTTTTGAAATACATAAAAAAGTTTTTCTTTCAAAAAATTCAAATTTTTTATTTTTTATATCGTAAACACTAAAGTTATGCGAAGTTGAAAACCGTTTCCCTTGCTCATGCCTCAACCAAACGATGTTTCTCACTTTTTCAAAGCAATGTTAATCGTAATTGTAACTTGTAAACAATTTTGTTAAGTATATCTTCGAAAATAAATTTTAAAATTTAAAATGAAAAATTTTTACTCCTTGAACTTTGAATTTTATTTCTTTATTCAAATCATTACGTTAATTAAAAGCTTATTCACAAGCACAATTTCATAAAAGTTCATGTGTTGCTGTATTGTATTTTTAAATAAGTTTTATCAAAATTTCATAATGTGAAAGCAAAAATTTTCTCCCACTTTAATGCTAATTGAATGAAATATTCGCGAATTTTGGGAGGATTTTCTATAGCAAAATGCGAAAGCGGCCTGAGACCAAAACGAGCTGAGCTTCATTCAATAGACAGTACGAATTGGGGCATTTACTTAATGTAGATTATTTTTCAACGCTAACAAGTGTAGTCCTTGAATTGAGATTCAATCATATGACCCACGGCTACTATTATAAAAGAAAAAATCCGCAATCAGGTAATTTTCAGATTTAATCAAGTTACGTTTTTGCCTGAACAATCAATCAGCTCACTGCGTTGTACATTGTACACGGTGCGTACGATAAGCAAATCGAGTAGCAAGAAAAACATTGTACATGATAAACACGTGAGCAAATGCTTTCAATCACATTGCTTGTGTTTGAAAACCAGGTTCGCTTCGAAATGTTTTTAGCGACAAAAAGCTTAGCATTGATTTTAATGTTCCTCGTGTGAAAGGCAATTAAAATCAATTTTGAAACGTGTGATCAATCGAAGTAATGCAAATGTTTTAGCGCCTTAAACGAGAGCAATCAGTAGAGAACGCTTATTAATTGCTTCAAATGAAGTTGCAATCGTTGTAATGATTGCCACTTTTAATTTGAGGTTCAAGTGTAATCAAATGAAAAAGCGAAGCTCGAATGTTTAAGATAGAAGAAATCTTTTCTTTTTACGAACGCTGCAAATTTTCAGCGACTTAAAATCGTTTGCATATGTAACATTCATTTTTTTGTGAATTTTTTCCGTAGACTTAAATTAATTTTCTAGTAAATTATTGTTAGCATTGAATTCGGGAATTTAATTTTTCAATCTGAGTCACAATGTTTGTTAAACGAGCGTTTGATTTTGTTTTCACCGCTTTTGTGATCTACTTTTCGCTACTTTTATTTTTGTACAAATGTTTTTTTGACAATCAAAAGAAGAATAAATTGTTGAGTGACTGTACACCAGCAATAAGTGAAGAGAAAATGGACAATGAAATCGTTGACAATCATTATCATCGTTCAAATGGTTACAATGTAAATGGGAACGAAACGAAAACGACAAAATTGTCTTGTGAAAACGGAAATTTAACTGCTTTGCAGGAAATTGAAACCGCGAAATGCTCTAAGGACACTGTAAGAAATATTAGAAATTATATCAAGTCTCAATTGGCTGACATGTGAAGTGATTGCTTGCATAGATATTATCTAAAATCGAATTTTGTTTTCAAAAATTTTTGTATGATATAAAATTTGACTTTCACAATTTCAAAACTGATAATTTAATAAATATAAAACAATTCATTCAATTGCTGCACTTCTAATTATCTTCTGGTAAACTTTGTAGTTGTTCTACTTTTTTCTTAAAAATAAATTGCCATGAAAGTTCTAAAGTAACACAAATAAAAAATTCAATGTAAAAAACCGTCAATAGTTAAGCATGATTCTTGCATTTCTTCGCCAGCAACCGTTTGATTCGTTGTGGTTAAGTCAATATAATTTTTGTAAACAAAGCGATCTCGCTTCTATTCGATACGAAGTTTGTCGACAAGCCAGATCGAAAGTGTACTAATCAATCGTCGACAGATGTTGTGCAGAGTCATCAAAAGTGTTACATAAGTTGCTCCAATTTTAGGCTCACTTATTTTCACTTGAAACGAGCATATTGACAAGTGCATACTACACACTGCTACCATTCGAACTAAATGTAAATATTGCGACTAACAACACTAACACTTGTAAGATTAGGTAATAATAACTAAAAAAGTTGATATTTTTTCGATTTATTGTTTTGGTCCGATAAGTTAAAAATGAAATCAAACATCTTGTGGCTAGCCTAGATTCGAATTGAATATCCTAATATCTTAAATACGAAAGAAATGACATGCTATCGTATAAAAGTTAAAAAGATTAATTAAAAATTTTGAAAAATAAGCCACAGTCCGGGATTTTCCGTGAAACCCTAATAAACGCTAAATACCAATTTAAAATCTAAAAAAAATCGAATGATATTTTGTCGGAATAAAAAAGAAATAATAAGGAAGGAAAAACTTAAATAAAAATTAAATACAATGAGTTTCAGACGAACGGCAAGAAAATCCGGAATCCGGCAAAAAAAAATTACCCGATTTTTGGAGCTTTTGAGTACAATTTTAACAAACTAGTTGAATTTTTCACTTATCACTCATTAATCTGTCGACATAAAAACTGCATAAAAACTCGGTTTGAAGATTTCCGAAAAGAACCATCTCTCTAATTGACATTAGCACAAGTATTCTTGTTGCTTCTCCTTCTTTTGTTAAACTTGTTAATTTGTGTACTTCTCCCAATAAACGCATACTGTACGTATTTGTGTCATTTCTTAACTAATAAAGACCCGATTTTAACCATAAAATCGGCTGCGCATTAGCTAACCTAAATTCTTGTGAAGCAAAAGTCTGAGTTGTCACAATTTTACGAAATATAAAAAAGTGACCGAATTAAAAAAAATTAAAATTAAAGTTTTCACTACATCTCCAAATATTTTTTTTGTTATTCAATCAAAAATACCTTTTTTCATCACGCTTTTGTCTCAAAATATTTTAATCAATTAAAGCTAAATATTTGTATTCATTTATATTCAAATAAAGTTAAGAAAGTAATTTAAAAAATTATCTTTTGCCATTATTATTCAAGCTTCTTTTCTTGTGTTAATTTTTCGGCCGAATTTTGTTTCATCTCATTTTTACTTTGCTTAAGCTTTACCATTGAAAGATTCTCCATTTCGCTGTCCACTTTTGATTTAATGTAACTTAAATGGTTCCAATCATAAATACCATCGTGTTTATAATTGCTTTTCTCGAATAAATCATTGAATAACTTCTTTAGATAAGCGTAATTAGGATTATCGTAAAAGCCTAATTCTCTTACGTAATGCATATATTCAGCAAATTCGGACGGAAATCCGTCGCATAGCTCTTCAATTGACACCGCTTGTTTTGTTTCACAGATTTTGCGATACTTTTCTTTTGGATCAGTTGAGAGTTTTTGCCACGGAAGCGAGCCGCGCAAAAAGTAAAGTAAAACATGTCCAATCGATTCCAGATCGTCTCTTCTGCTCTGTTCTTTACCTAGATGTGTGTTTATACTCATATAACGCGCTGTTCCTGTCAAACTTTTTCCAGTTCTATAAACGATGTGTTTATTCGTTTTCGGATCTATGTATTCTTTTGCTAAACCAAAGTCGATTATGTGTAACAGATGCTGTTTGCTTGTTCCTGGTTTTCCAAACACAAAATTCTCTGGCTTTATATCACGATAAACGATGCCCTTCGAGTGGACATATTCAACTCTGTCTATCATTTGTAGAGCCACTTGAATAGTGGTTTTCACAGAGAATTTTTTATGACAAGATTCGAAGCATTCGCTTAAACTTCGCCAAAGAAGTTCCATAACCAAAGCGTTGAATTTTCCACATGAACCGTAATAATAAACTTTCGGAATGCCCTCCATAATGCCGAGCTTTCGATAAATTCTATATTCATGATGAAGTGTATGACCTTTTGATATTTTTGGCTCTAATTTAATTGCGACCATTTCATTCGTTTCCATGTCCTGACCCAGTCTCAGTTCGCCGAAACTTCCTGATCCTATCTTTTTTCCGATTCTAAATGAACGACCGATCACTTCCTCTCCATTATTTTCGTAATTTTCTTTTTTATTGGGAATATCTTTCGACATTTTTCTTCGTTCGAAATCTCGCGAAACACCTCGTGCAGCATGTTTTTAATTTTTTTCAATTCAAAGTATTGTTTAAATTACACTCTGTCGCAGAGATTACTTTATCTTTAGCAATGCACGTGACAAGCCACTTGAAGAACTAATCGTCCCATGCAATTCACCGAGCAAGTTTAATATTTAATAATCATAAATTTGATGTCTTAAAAATTTTCAAGTTTTGACATTAGACATTCTAACATTTATTGAACTTTTTCGTTTCAGAGGTTGTTTTTATATAACTTCAATTAGAATTTTAAGTACTTTGCTTAAAGTCTTATTGTGATATTGCGAAATTTTCAATGAAACTTTGTTTTTGACTTAGAAGAGAGTGTTTTTGAACCTAACCTAAGAATAAAACAACTTTTTTTAATCCATTTAAGATGAGAAACATGATGATTAATATAATTTTAAGATAAAACATTGGATAATGAAAAAGTGGATTTTATAAAAACTTTTTGATTAATGCATTTCCATCTCTGGTAAAATTGTAATTCTTTTAATTTTTTTCTTAAAAATTAATAACCAAAAATACCTAAAAATAAGCATATAAAATCAACATAACAACGATCAATTATTATATTTTGTTCCTCCAATTTTTCAGATGAAATCGTGGTATTAGTTGAATAGGTAAGATTTTCGCTTTTAAATGAATTTATCTTCACTTTGAATCTTAGGGCGTCCACAAGCAACAATGAGACAGTTCTCACAAACCGACAACCGATATTGTGTAAAGTCATCAAAAAGGTTACATAAGTAGCTCCAATTTTAGGATCACTTATTTTCACTTGAAAGCAACAAATCGTCAATAAAACGCACCATATCGTAATATTGTGTAAAGCGAACCTTTAAAAAATGATAAAACGGAGGAAAGCTTCCATTTTTTGATTCATTGACTGAGTCCAATAAGTTAAAAACTTTATTAATGAACCTGATAATAATCCGAGATAAAAATGAATTTATTTTTTTCTTCAAAAAATTCAATTACCTAAAAAATTTGATTTTCAGAAAATGATCGGTGGCCTCGTTTTAGTAGTTTTCGTCATTATGAAAGGTAAGAAAATATTAAAAAATCGATTGGCACTTTTATCATCGACAGATTCTCTTTTTTCACTCCGAATTCGATAAATTTTAAATTAGCAACATTGTCGATTGCATAGTGACCAAAATTTCCGTAAGAATCACAAATACAATTTGAATGCTTTTCAACTTAAGATTTTGCACAAAGCTTTGTAGGTATCGAAAATGCCAGCAGTTGAATCCTCATCCGAAATCACGTCTGTTTCTCTTTTAAATATCCATAAGAGAGTAGCAGCAACAATAAACATTAAACCGGAACCAAGCAAAAAATTTGGCACTGAGAGTATAATACTTTTTGTGGAGTTTTGCGTAACCGTTGATTACAGAAGTCCGATGACTCTAAAGCAGAAAGTAGAGTATGAAAGAGCCAATTACCCATCCAACAATTTCGAAACTAGAGCATAATGAAGATTTTTTCTTGACAACATCGTTAGCGACCAACCATCGATAATTACGTCTTGTATTGAAGTCAGTAAAACAATGAAGAAAAAAGTTCCTGTAAGTTTATATATTTGAGGTTGCTCGGTTCTAGCTTCAACAGTTCATTCATAAAAAATGAAATAATCATATTCACAATACCTAGAAAATATTGAACAGAAATAAACCATGACTTTCGTCTGGCGAATTTAGGAAAGTAAATTGCATCGACAAAAGACATCTACAAAAGTTTTAACTCGTATGGGTAAAGCACGAAGCAAAATATCGCCTGTTTATCGATAAAACTTTTGTGGGCGCCAATAGTAGACTCTTTATACTTTCCTAAATTCGGAAGGAGAAAATCGTGGCTTGTACCTATTCAGTACTGCCTCGGTATATCAACCCTACTTGTTTCATTGTTTGCGGACAAACTGATCGGATCGAAAACTACACCACCTGACATATTTGGACTTACGCTTAGTTTTTTCTTGCTCGTTTTATTTACCGCAACTCAAGACGTAATAATCGATGGCTGGTCACTTACAATGCTGTCACGAAGAAATATTCACTACGCTCCTAGTTGTGAAGTGGTCGGCTTCATTTTAGGTGCTTTTTTAAGCAACACTGTACTTTTAGCTTTAGAATCGGCTGATTTTTGCAATCAATGGTTACGTAAAACTCCGCAAGAAACGGGAATCCTTTCGGTGCCAACGTTTATGCGGGGCTGTGGTATAGTGTTTCTCGTTGTGGCAACTCTTGTCTGGATATTTAAGAAAGAAAGAGACGTCGTTTCGGACGACGATCCCACTGATGGTGTAATCGATACGTACAAAGTTT
>NCKU01002344.1:0-19576 GCA_003675995.1 Dinothrombium tinctorium
TTCACAAGCCTCCATTGCAAAACAGCGTTGAAAATTTCAATTTCAGATGCGTAGAAACTGTCGCGAGATACAATTTCTTCAACCAATTCGAGAGGAAATTTTGCGAATAGATGCGTGCGGCGAATGATCTCTTCTGAGTGTTCATCGATGAACGCCAAACAATCTTCGCGTAAATCGGGCAACAAATTAAATAATTGTCCAACATTTTCTAATTTAAAAATTTTCACAATTTATTACACGCGCGCTACTCATGGTGACTGTTCTAAACGTTCTGAATACGCTAAGCTAAATTAAATATTAAGATGAGAGGGAATGTCGACAAAAAATGATTTTATATCGAAATTTAAAAATTTAAATCGAAAGTCGGTTGAATTGCTACGAATTTTGAGCGGAAAGCTCGCATGTGTCCAATCGGTTTCTAGCACTTTCTAACAATCGTTTGTAAATTTATAAACAAAGTTTTTCAATTTTTCATTGTGTGTTATTTTGCTTCGTATAAACTTTGAATTTATTGGATGCTTTGTATAAACAGTGAAAAATAATTAATTCTGTCGTTAGACTTAAAAAGTTCAAACTTTTATGTGCCGCGAAAACGCGTTATAAATTGTAATGCAAAGCGTGAGAAAGATTTCACATAAAATAACGCAATCAAGCGTAATATAAACAATTATTCGAATTTCAAATTTGTATTTCGAAATAGTTGTATTCGATTGGTGTTAAAACAACAAAAATACATGAAACCACATATTCATTTTGTTTTGAACCGTTCATTACAAATGCAACATTAGTCACAATTAGAAGCAAAGTAAATTGTAAGTGAGTTTCGCTTAGCAAAATTGTAAATAACATACAGTGTGTTGTTAAACAAACGTAAACTTTGTCGCTCAATCTTTACCTTCGATTATCTTACTCTCCTTCCATCGCATCGCCAACTTTGTCGATCTTTCGTAATACTCGTCGCGCACCGAAACCAATATCAAACTGTACTCGTCTTTAGTCGCATTTTGCTTGAATTTTAAGAACAGAAATCACATGTTTCTTGAATCGACCACATTGTCACTCACTCTCTGCGCGATGGATTCTTTTTGCTGTTTATGCAATGAATACATTACGCGATTTTCAATTCGCACTCTTCTCTCTCAATTTTCTCTTTATTTTGCTTCTCTCATCCTACGCCTTGTCATTTGATTACTTTGCTCACAAATGCATTAATTTGCAGTCGAAAACAACTGATCTTTGACACCTTTCGACGCTTGCGTTACCACTTAATCTTTAGTTTTTAATTAAAATAATGCTTAACAAGTTTTCTTTGTCAAACAAAGCTTTAAAAAAATTATTTAATAATAAAAGTACGATTACGATTAAATTGCGTTTCATGTTTTGAATTTTTAATCATTTGAGGATTATTTTCGTATTTAGCGAGTAAATCGCACGCATGAAAATTTTCTTTTTGTTTTTATTAATTTGAAACCAGCGCTCATTACGCATGCAAATGTCTCATTTTATCTTCAATTAGTAAAATTGCTCAGACTTAGAATTACGGACAAAGCTGAGTGTAAAATTACATCAAAAATTTAATTTGACAACTTTGATTTTATTTTATATTTAAAAATATTTTTGGTTTTCAAATTGCCGCAAAATTAGAAAAATCTTGAAGTCAAGTTTTTTTTCATCACTTGTTTTTATACATTAAAAATCACATTATCAAACACTTAAATTAACAAATATTGCATAAGATAATTTAGCTTTAGAAATAATAATTTTCTTCATTTCGAGAAAGGCACGGAAAAAGCTGAATGCACTTGAGAATTGGACGGCCGATACACTTGACTCGCGGCGGAAGACCATGTTTCGAAATTATGATTATTCATTGTCCTAGAGCGAAAATTAATATTCGAAAGTATTTACATAGCCACAAAGCAGCTAAGTTCTTCACTACTGCGCTTACCATTCATCAACATCACAATCTCGAAATCCTTTCGCAAACGGATTACTCGCAATCTTCAACTGCGTAATCTGTGCAAACAAAAAATTTCGCAATCATTTTTCGTTTTAAGTCACTTTATAAAGGCGAACATTTTTCTTTTGTGATTACTTTTCGGCTTAATCGCTTACCCTATGATTTTGATAAGCGGTGACAGCGATGAACTTTGTCTCTGGAAATATGAACGTTTTAAAATTTTCGCTTAAATTTGCATTCTCGTCTTTTGAAGGCACGTAAAGCACATGAAACCTCGGTTGATATTTATGCATCGAGTTTAATATGATCTAAAACGATAAGAGCAGATTTAATTACTTTTTTAGTTGAAAATTGCATTTTGAAAAATGGATAAGTCGCATCTTTGTACTCAGACTAAATAAAAATTTTTAATTGCGATTGAAAGCGTATGTACATACGTGTCCATTATCGTCAAGTTGATTATTAGTTAATTTAATTTTATCGAACGAAACAATTTGCTTCATCCAATGTTCACCTCTGGCTGGCGATTCAGGATGTACATGAATGCGTGGAGGTGCGCTCGGATCAGCTTTACCAGCAACCATCCAACTTGAGCTAAAAATAGTCGCTTAAAAAACTGTTTGCTTAACAAATCTTTTCGAGCGAAAATTTTTCATTTTAACAAATTAGCGTAAATAAGATGAACGGATGAAAATGATTTCATTTTAGCTGAAATCGTAATAAATTTGAAACCATTTTCTAGAAACTAAAATTAAAACTTATTCGCGATCATTTTATTATTTATGTCGCGTTAAAAGATTGATCGCTTCTGCAACTGCTTTTGCATAATTGATTGAACATATTTTTTTCTTCTCTTAATAAATTCTTTGAAATTTTCTAAACGAATTATCGAAATTATTATTTGCGTTGAGTTAATAAAATTCAAGTTTACCTGTGAAACGCGTATCGATATCGTTTATCGTCGCCGGGCATAAAGTCTACCATTAAAATATAATTGGAGTCTGGGTTCATCCCTCGAAGTTTGACTTGAAAAGTTGGAAACATTCTTCTGTGGAACGCAAAAACATCGCATATGATTAATTGCGCAGTGTTTGGCTTTGACTTTTAAACTAATCGTTTTGCTTTTCCTTCTCTTCGCGAAAATTGGGTCCCATTTTTTTCGCTCTTCTCTCTCTCTCTCTCTCTCTCTCTCTCACTCACTCTCGCTCGCTCCAGCTCCTCACTCCGAGAACGAGAAAATTTGAAACTATCGAAAACATAAAGCACAGCTTCCTGTTTGCGGACACAAGTGATCTGTTAATTTCAATCATATTTATACGCATTTGTCGCTAAAATGTTTGAATATTATTAATTCGATCGCGATTCGAAATGATTTACAGATGTTTTGCGTGGGATTTACACAGAAATGCAGCGTAATTGAAATTCTCTTTACCCTCAACTCTTTATAAATCTCTTCTGTGGGCGAAAGTTAAATAGACGTTTTTATATAATAAAATTGCTTTCCGCGTTGAAGGAAGGTATTCAAGCAAAATATACACCTGAAAGTTCTTAATGTTGCATTTTTATGATAATTTTGCTTTCTATATAAAATTAATTCAATTTACTTATGGATTATTCGATCTTATCAGAGTAAATTAAATTTTCTTCTCTTGATTTACAAAATTGAAGTTTACAAGCAACGATATAAATAAGTAGCGACAATAAATCACCAGATTAATTTCGTTATGTTGTTTCGTTTAAATGAATTAATATTTAATTGAATTACTTTAATGCCTGTGTTGCCTTGCAGCCATTAACTCAATGAAGCAGCCATTACTAACTCTTTATGTAAGTTACGAGCAAGAAAACGCGTGTAACATTGTGCTCATAAAAAAATTAAAGTTTACTACTTTTACTTTCTTACGCTTAATTTTGGCAAAAAAAATTCTCATTCTTCCGACATTCACTTCTTCCAGGCTTCAAAGAGAGAATCACGCTTACAAAATATGACAAGAAATGAATTTTGAAATTATTTCTAGCAGAAAATTTATTATTCAAATTGTGCAACGATGTGAAACGTAACAAGTAAAATGATTACAAAATTTAAAAAATTGTAGAGCAAAAGTTCTCAACTCTTTACATTTATTTCTATTTACTCTTTTAAAAATTTTCTAAACAAAGAAAAACTTTTTTTTTATCTAATCTGCTTAATCTGAAATTCAGTGAACGTATTGTGTGTGTGTGTGTTTTTTTAATAATCTTTAAAATATTCAAATCTCTATATTTTCGAAGATGATATTTTGAAAGAAAAAGTTTCTCCTGCAAATAAGCGGCTTATATTTCTAAAAAATTGATTTTTCAAAAATTTTATCAATCTGAATTGTTTGAAAATTTGTAATGAATAAGAAATGATTCAGACATTTAAATCGAACTAGAAAAAAAAGTGATAAATTCTTTGTCATAAAATGATGACATGAAATAGCCGAGAATTAGTATTCAAGCTGCGGATCAAGCGAATAAAATTGGCTTCAACAAGAACACTTCAAAACAAATAGTAAAATGCATGGAAACAACACGAAATTTTCAAAATTATCATACTAAATGAGTTAACGTTGAAATATTAATTTTTCGAGCAAAATTTAAATAATTCAAGCATTTAATTCAGCTTTTGAGCTACTTATTTTCATTAGACGTGAAAATAATTTATTGTTTGAGAAAACTAGGAATGCGCGAAACAATTTTGTAGCGAAAATTCCAAAGATGTTCAAGAATTCTTTCTGCGCATATTTCTTCTTCTTCGATATTGTAACATTTTGTTTCTACATAGAAATCTCGAATTTGACATTTCATTACAAATTATTTAACATTATTCGGATTGTTAAATCATTAATTAAAAGATTTTCATTCGGATGACAAGTTCGAATCTATTTTTATGCTCCAAACTGTATTCAAATTAGTTAATTTAATTTTCTATTTAAGCATAAAATTCAAAAATTAATATAATCTTGTTACTCGAAATTAAGACTTTTATTTCTTCATTTGACTCTTTTTTTTACTTTAAAACCCATATCAACTTACAATTAGATTACTCCGCAATTTTAAAACGATAAAACAATTTCCATTCGATGTATTGAAACATCATTTCAAGCAATCAGATTAATGCTTCTGTCAAGCAGATAGGAGTAAAAACACGGAAATTTTTTGCTTATCGCAAATCTCGTTGATTTATAATTCTTTGCGAACTCAAATATTTAGCGTTCTAACATTTGATAATTTTTTTTTTTTTTTTGCTTCTCAATACAGTGTAAGCCAAAAAATGTTTCTCTTTCGTCGTTCAATATAACTGGAAAAGATAAACAAATTATTTTTTCCAACACTGTACACGCATTTATTTCTACAAGATCTCGGCATTACCTTCTGCACTGCAATATTAACACTATTGACTTAATCGATCTTTTGCAGTATTTATATTTTCATTCCCGCATAAATTTTTGTTTGCATTTTAATGCTAATGTTACTTTTCTGAACTCGATCGAAGTTTCAAAAGAAAAACTCTTTCAGCTTTACATGAACTCATTTCTTATTAAGCGAAATATCTTATCGCTTCAGTGATAATTTCTTTTCTCGTATCGCATTGAAATGAAACCGCAGAAACTTTAATCAAAGCAAAGTGATTTTCTCATTTTACCCTTAATACAAAAAAAAAATTACCAAAGCTTTTCTATGTATTAAAGATGAAAAATTCAAAACGATTTCAATTTTTAAAATCACAAGCGAATATTCAAAGTAAATTTTTAATCTTTTCATTGCATATTTAAATTCTAATTCAAAAAGTTTTTGTCTTTTTTTTTAATTTTTAAACAAGCGAAAATAAAATTTTTAATGTTTCTAAAATGTCAATAAAAAGAAAATTTTTTCAAAAGTGAAAATTAATTTTGTTCTATTTGATCTTTCAGTTTTGTCTAAACTTTAGTTATTCAAAAATTTTAACATTAGTAAAAGTTCAAATTATTCGCTGCTTTATTTTTGTTTATACGCGCTCACTTCTAACAAAATTAAATAAATAACTAAATATTTAAACGAAATGAAATTCATATATTAGTGAGTAAACAACCTGCTTATGAATACGAATAAATTTATTCGTGCTAATTAAAGCGACTCGCTTTCATTTTCACTCTTGTCAAATTTATTTTCATTATGAGAAATAATAAAATCAATCTTCGTTTATTCAGTGACTAAATTAAGTTCAGACAAAGAGAGTGAAAAAAATCATGAAAATGCATCCAGCGTGTGAAAAAAACAGATTCGATGCTGCAAAACTCTCTTTACATTTGTTTTTGATGCTCGCAATTTTGCGAATGTTGATGTAAAATTAACATTTCATGCTTTCTATTGAATTGTTCTCGTTTTAAAATTTAATTTGAAACAATTTTCGACTTTTCTCATATTTGCTTTTTTGAAATTCAACTCCTATCATACTTCTATCACCTATCATATGCGAATGTTTATTATGCAGCTGCTTCTTCATCGCACTTACTCGCATTCATATTGCGATAGCTTAATCTGTGTCATTCTTTGAATACATCATTCTGAGTTCTTTTTCTGAAATCTATCTGCGCGAGAAGATCAATAAACAGTTCTAAATATATTTTTTAAGTCGCTTTATTTACTTGTTTCAATCGATTTTGAATGTTTCAAAATTTGGCAGAGCATTTAAATTTCTGTTCATTTCATTTGTGAAACACCATATTCGCATTTTTCGGAAACCTTATCTGTTTATGACTCGATTTACGACGCATAATGATTCGAAAATAGATTTCTAGCCCGAAGTACTTTTATAATTCACAAAAATTAGCATATGCTTCAAAATTTAAATCGAAAACCTAAAAATTCATTTTTCAAAGAAATTTATTATAATTAGTTGTGACTTCGTTTCACTGTGAAAATTCAAAAATGAGAATTTTTCATACAATGAAAATGTGTAAAACTAATTAAAACACTCAAATGTTTGAAGCTTAATTTATTTAAATGAACTTCATTTATACTTTGAACGATGAATTAATTTTGAAAAAAAATTCTAACAGCAGAAGCGCTTCAGACAAAAGAATTCCTCTGTAAATTAATAATTCTGCTTTGCACAAAAAAAGGAAAAAATAAAGCAGGCAAAAATTACTTTGAGAGGAGCAAAGAGTGAATGTTTGCAATCTATTTGTTCGCCTCTTTGTGCGAGAAAAGTGTCTTAATAAAATCTGATTGCATTCATTTATGCGCTGTATTTTTCGAAGATGAAAATTTATGATTTATTTTTCCACTTTCATCTATCTTTTCACTTTGCTTCTTCATTTTCCAGCAACTGTTCACTTTTTTACTACTAAGTTTATAACATTTTTTTAATATTTTAAATTTTGAAATGTTTGCTTTCACAAATCGGTGCCTCTGCAAAATCAATAAATTTCACTCTTTTTGCTGTCTGCCTCATTCCACTTTTTTTTCACTCGTTCCACATATATTTTCTTCTTCTTCTTCTTTTCGCTTTCAGAAGCATTTGTAAATAAACTCTATTCATCGCTTACAATGTCGCTATACATCACTATTCGGTGGCATATTGATTAATTAAGCAGCTATTCATTTATTTCCTTTTTTTAAAATATTGATCTCATTGATAAACTATGAGAAGAAGAAAAAAACTTTCTCTTTCACAGAACTTCGCTTAATCAAATTTTAATTAGCGAAAAATCGTAATTAATAACTTTTAAAAAGGTTTACAATTTCAAACTGATATCCTCGATAGAAAGCGAAAATGAAATGAAAGCGTATTTGATAAAGAAACTGCGGCTAGGTTCGGCGATCATTTTTGCTTTGATCATACACCGTTTGTAGAATAATATAAATTTTGCTGTTATACAAACAAGAGGCATCTGGCAATTGTTCGTTTCGCTAGACGCGTGATGATGTGTTGCAGAATGCGTAACCTATATAAACTCGAAGTTTAGTTTTTATGAGCGAGATGAAGAAGATGACTGCGAACAGAAGACGCGCTTGTAAAGAAGACAAGTGCGAAGTTGAACTCGCAAAGAAAACAGTGCGTGTGTATCAAATACTTCACTTCTGTTCTTGACAAAGTACATAATTTTGCGTTTAGATTTGAACAAAGAAAGAAAGAAAGCAAAGAATGAGAGAGAGAGAGAGAGAAAACCTCTTTGATTTTGCGAACAACGCTTTTGTATGCAGCGTCATTGTTCATTATAAATCGGAAAAAAATACTATCTGCAAAAGGATAAAAGCAAAATTTAATCCGATGATAACGTAAAGTGTTTGTATGTGTTGTGTGTATGCTGCTCTTCGCTTTTTTTGAGTATAAATAATCAAAGAATTTCTGTAAACATGACCGACGTTGTTCGCTTAAAAGAGAGAAGAAAAACTCACCAGGAACTATCAGTGGTGTGTTTACGCAATTTACGCTAAAACTCAAAATGTATGTGCGTTGTGTGTGTGGTGTGCTTTTTGTGTGGATTTTTTACTTTTCCTCTTTTTTCTTCACTTGTCAAACGCGGACATCCATAAGTGATGTATGATCGAAAATGCAGCGAACGAATTTTGATTGAGATTTTTTCACTTTACGCTTTTACTAATGCAGTGTAAACTTTTAAAAAATTAAATCTAAACTCGAGAAATTGAGTGGAAAAAGTTTCGTACAAATACATAGCATATAATGTGTGCACGCAAACACACAGGCGAAGAGGATTATTTAATTTTTCGCCAGTCGATGTCAAGAATGGAGACATCGCGTCCCAAAATGCAACCTATGCTTCTTCGCATTCATTTCCAGCTAATGTTATTAATCTTTTTTCTTTTCACTCCGTCGCATCTCTTCTCTGCCATTCGCTTTTACTTTGCGACTCTAACATGCCTCATGAATCTATTTAATGTCCGTTGCTTGCTTTTCATAAAAATAACGTTTCTGTTTTCGCAATAAATCGTGTGAAAAGAGCGTGCAAAAGTGAGTGCGAGCGAGAAAGAAGAGAGAGAAGAGAGAGAAAGAGACACCGAAAAAAAAAATTCGGTCGCATTTTCTGCGCCCAAGTCTATGTATATGCATTTGTGTATATGTGCGTGTGTGTGTGTAAAACATCAACGAAGATTTAGTGGCACTTGTCACCTTTCACTGATCACTGACAAATGAGGTTATTTAACGGCTATTTGAATTAGAAACACATGGCTTTTTTGTGCAATTCGTCCCGCGACAAAATGATACTTAAGACTTTGTGAGTTTGGTATGATTTCAAAAGCATCATCAGCATCACAAATTTTTTAAAAGCTTCTTGCGCATTATTTATTCGAAATTTTTTTTTCTAAAGTTGTAAAATGTGTCAAAACATTACCTTCCAGCTTTAGTCACAATCATTTCGGTTCCGAGTTCATTGAATTCGTCCCAAAGGCATTTCATTTCCAACGTTGCTTTCACTGACCATAGTTTGCGATTTAACGGTAATCTTCTCTCTTCGTACACCTCATTACCGCCGCTGCTCGTACTACTTTCATCAGCCGTTGTTTGCAAATTATTTTCTTCGTTTGACTTGCTTTCAATCGTAGTTGCGGACACTGGTAGTGAAACTGCCGGAGAAGCGTCGAGCTGGCAATCGATCACATTTGCGGTCATTGAAACGTTGCTTGGATGTATCGCCGTACACGTCCAAGTATTACTCTATCAATAAATAAGTAGAGCACGAGGAAAAAGAAAAGACAAACAGTAATTTAGCTAATCGCAATCTTCGTTGATGCAACGCATTACCGTTGCCGCTTGAAAATCTTGACATCGCCACTGTTGCCACAAGTTTGATCGATTTTTAGCATTGTTACTATTATTGCTGTCTAGTAATCTGTTGATTGAGTAATATTCATTTTTCTCGCAGTTGGCTATCTCATTATTCGACGCATCTTTTAGATCAAAATACAGATCGTCGCTTTCTCTCGCTGAAAAAAACGCGAAGTAAAAATCGATTTCAATGAACGCAGAGATTAAATAAATGAAAATCTGCTCTGTTTCAAAAAAAAAACTTTCTCACATAGTTCGCGGATGCGATTGATGCGTTTTTAATCATTTATTGAATCGATCGCTTTTTTCGAAATTAAAAATGTTTTTATATTGCAAATTAACTTCAATTTTTCACTTCACTAGCGCTAGCGACCGTGCGAGAACTTTATCGTGAAATTAAGCAAAAAATTAGTTTGTTTACACACATTGCAAGTAGTGATGTATCATTTTCGAAGAAGAAGAAGAAGAAGCAGAAAGAAGAAGACGAAAACGATGAAAAGAAGAAGGAAAAAGATGTTGTAGAAGAATATCCGCGAAAGTTTCAAATTTCAACGACGGGTCAGCAGTAAAAGTGACATGAAAGATGAGGAACGCAATGGCAACAGGAAAACGAGCGAGAAGAACGCGCTAAGCGAAATGATTTCACATTTTACGCATTTCGTGTACAATACTCTTGACGCGTGAAAGCGCAAAAGCTTTTTTTGCTTTGCTTTCTTTTTTAACAAACGGTTATGCATTCCATAAGTCGGACCTCCCCAAAAAACAGAGACAAGCTGCTGATGCTATAGATTCAAAAATTTTCATTTTCTTTCGCTTCGCATTCAGTTTAAGCGAAAGAAAAGACGACGCAACCGAAAAATTCAAGTACGGCCTATATTTATGAAGCGCTTTTTCTCGCATTCGCTCGCATTTGCCAACATCGACATCACTTTTTCGTGTTTCGCGTTTTGTTTGTTTTTATATTTATCCTTTTTCAAGAATTTCTTCAAAATATTCAAAATTCGTATCTCGTTGAAAGGCAACTAACAACTTAAGCTTCATTATTTATTCTCTTCATACTTTTCCATCAAAATCAAGTTTAACTTACTTCTTCGATTTCTTCTTGATTTTTATTTTCTGTTCAAATATCAACTTTTTTTCTAGACAAAGAGCGGGCAAAACTTTTCAATTCCACAATCGAAAATGAACGAAAATATTTTGCGCTTTTTCTAAAGCTTAATTTGATTTCTAAACTTTTGTATGTCAATTTTAAAATTGCGAAAAATTTCTCTTTCGAAAAAAATTGTTTTCAAACTCAGCGCAAGCAGATACTTTCTCGCGAAATTGTTATCATATGATATTAGCACATTTGAGAAGATATTCAGTATTCGATAAAGCACATAGCGTTTCAGTGAATAGGTGTTTACCCGATAAGCTCAAAGCTAAGAAAATTCTTTTAAAGAATAGAATATTTCAATAGTTGCGCAAATCGATTGAATTTTGAAAATAAAAATTCTTTGTGTGAAGAGTAGAATATACGAAGCGCAGAAAATATTTTATTACTTCATGTTTATTTTATAAAATTTAAGTGAAAAAATTCAATTATAAGCAAAGGAAGCGAGTCTAATGCATTGTAATCAAATGTTTACATTTGCCGATCGATGCAATTTGAATAGAAATCAAACTGTATTTGAATTTGAATGAAGCAACTAAACTAAATGAGTAAAAAAAAGTTACGCAAGCAAACTCACCTGAGATTCCGAACGCTTGTGAATACATCGCCATGGTGGCTGCTGGTTTCCGAAGCAAAACACTTTGCACGGAAAAGCTCAACGCGAAAACATATGCAACAAGTTTCGTAGAATATAAACTGAAACCAAAAAAAGTTTTTTTTCACTCTTTTCTCTTCGCAGACGAACTGCTCCACGCTTTTTAACAGTCTCTCTCTTTCGTCGATCTGTAATCTCGTGAGAAGCATATTTGTCTCTCGGAAAGCTGATCTGACGTTGAGCTGTGCAAAGGAGTGGCTTTCGAATATTTACGGGCTACGGTTATTTCGGCAGTTAAAGCAAAAAAAGGGGCTGTAACAAGTTGATGTACCGCACTAATTTTTTTTCCTCTGCATTTCATACACAATGTTTACACTTTTTTTTCAAACTCTTGTTTGCTTGTTTGTGCTTTCAATTTTGTATTCGATACATACGAAAGAAAATGTAAAAAAAAACGCTTAATTTAATACATTCAAGATGATGTTTCTTAACTGAATTAACTTCATCAAGATTTTTACGCGAGTTTAGTTCTTTCATTCTTCTTCTTCGCCAAAGATTCGCTATAATCGAAGCTCGTAAACTTTCGCAAGTGATCAGAAAAACGCAAGTGCAGTGAATATACACTGTTTTCGTATATGCTACTTTCACTGTATATGTTTGTGTATGTGTATGTGTGTGTGTGTGTGTGTGCGAGTGTGTGTTTCATGAGCACATCGAAAGAGCAAAGTATGGTACATGAGTGCGGCAAATGTGCAGTTTGCGTATGACTTTACACCATATACATTCAACATTACTTTTAGTGCGAAAAACAGTTGGTCGATTGTATAAGTTGAAGTGCGGCAGAAGAGAAGAGACACCACTTCACACATCCATATTGTAGGTGCTACAAGTGAATCGAACACGCGTTATTGTTTCGCGTTTTACCGCTTAACATTCGCGTTCTGCCGTAAAGCTATCTTTCGGTGCAATTTGTGAATCGAAGTGCTAGTGAATATTTTCTTTTCTTCGAGCAAGTAAAGTAATAATTTGTTATATTCTTCGCTTTTGTACGCATTTTCTCGCCGAAAGTAAACTTTACTTTTGCCGTGTGTGTGCGCGTCTCTTCTTAATTTAGTGCCCGTAAAATATAGCTTCAAACTCAATTTTTACGCACCACATTTCACGTAATTCTCATCTTCTTTTTCGCATCCATTCGCAGGTTTTTTGTCAAGCAATGAGTAGTTTCGATACACGAGATAAATGGGTGCCTCCCAATGATCGAGAACTTACTTTAAGAGCCAAGTAAGTTTTTGCTAACATTCTCCTCTTTTTTTCTCCTATTGTATAGCTATTTGTTACTTGCGCCGAGTATTTTAGTAACAATCATAAATTTGCGAACGAACACATGTCATTCGCGTATTTGTGTAACACGTTTATATGTGCAAGCGAATTCGCTTATTTTCGTTTATAACTTTAAATAGACTGGACTCAGGGTGGTCTGTGAAAGGAGGCTGTAGCTATATGAACACCGAGCGAAGCATCAGCGAGAACGAGCAAGCGACCATTCTCGACGTGATTAAACGAGCGCAACAAGTTGAGATGATGGAAAAAAATCGAATTGGGTACTGAGAGAACCAATTTTTGCCATTTAAATGTTTTTGTTGTGTGGTTATTTCTTTCTTTCTTTTTTTCCTATGCACTTAAACATTGTCGCTGTTTGTAACAGCTTGCAATCACTCAACAATTTAACGCTTTCACTGTCGTTTCTCTCTCCTCTCTCGTCACTCTCTCTCTCTTTGTTTTTTAGTCGTTTAATCGATCGCTTGAATAATATGAAACGGAATGCAAAAGGTGATGGTAATCGTTATTGCGCCTTGTGCAACGATGAATTCGGCTTATTCGGTGCTCACCACCATTGCTGTAAAGATTGTAACAAGGTTAGTCTCTCTTACGCTTCTAAAGTGCGACTCGAGTTAATTGCTTTTGCTTTCTCCGCGCTTAATGCTAATTGCATTTTTTAAATGAGATTCGCAGCTTCTTTGCCGTCGAATTCAATCTCTATGTAATTGAAATTTTTTATGTTATTAGTACTTTCTCTGGTATAAATCTTATGCAGCAAAGAATGTCTCTGTGTTTTATCAGCCGAAACATTCTATTCAAGTGCGATGTTCGAAATCACATAGACTCAATTCGCTTCTCTAATTAATAAGCTCTCAGCCAATTTTTTTTCTGTCTTTTCTCCTCTATAAGCTTATTCACTCTATATTAGAGCATCTTCATCTAGTTTTTTATAAACAGAAAAAAAAACTTTTGTCAATTTATCATCATTATTATCGAAACCGCCTGAAATTGATCTCATTTTTCTTAGGCTGTTTGCAGCAAATGTGGCGTGGATACATTCACTTCAGATAAAGAGCCTATTTGGCTGTGTAAAATATGTTCAGAAAGTAGAGAGGTACAAGTAAAAAGGCTTCTTTCTTTAATGCAAAGCTTTCACAATTTACTTTCTCCTTCTTTTCGCATTCGAGTAGCTCTGGAAAAAGTCTGGCGCTTGGTTTTTCAATTCGATGCCGAAATTTCCGTTAACGAACGCAATCACTGTAACATCGAGCGATGAATCGACTTCGCGTAATAAGGAAAGCGGATCGAGCAATGGTAGCAACGGAAAGCAACTCACTTATAATCGTTCATCGAGAAATAATTCACCGAATCTATCGCCGGTCATTCGTCGTAAGTCGCGTTCGCCGAGTCCGCGCAAATATCGTTTCGGTATAGCGAACGAGCATTCGCAAGCAACCGAATTTGGTGCTGCCCTAGAAGCCGGCCATTTATCGGATGATGAGAACAACGAGCAAAAGCAATTGGGTAAATGAAATTACATTCCATGTTGATTAAAAATGAAAATTAATTTCGATTTTTTTGTGTGCTTAAATGCTTAACTTATTTATGATCAATTATATATAAATATTTAATCTATATAAGCAAATCTAATTAAAAAATGTAAACTACATGAAAAAAAAACTATTTTCAAAGTATTTCTAAATAAATTCTTTAAAATTGATAATTTTTACATTTGAAATTCTATTTTAAAATTCATTGAATGAAATAGTCACAATGAAACAGCAGCGACTTTTTAATTTTTGAATTAAAGTTTTTCAAAAACTGATGAAATTTTGAATAGCAACTTAATAACTTCAAAAAGAGTGCTTCGAATTTGTTTCAAGTCTTAGACAAAATCAATATTTTTACCACGTGCAATCATTTCATCGAATTTGACGTTAATGCAAAACGAGCAGCAAGCTTAGCGAGCACAAATTTAGCTCGCAAAGCTTAAAACTAATTAACTTCATTGCTGTTTGAGTTTAATTAAAAAAAAGTTCAATTAAATGTATTTTGTGCGCACAAAAATTCAAAATCAATAGAAGATTAAGTTTTATGTTCGTTGAGATAGAGATGGAGAAGATAGAGAGCGAAAAAAGTAATTCGAGAATCATCATAATGATGTGAAAATATTTTTATTGTTTCAACGCAAGTGTATCTTCAGCAATTGCTTAAACAAGGGCAAAGATTGTGCAAAAATAAATAATTCTCATTTCGAAGAATTGGCCACGATTTTTGCATCGTGATTGCTAAAGGTAGAAAAGCTGCGTTGTTCTCTGCTCATTAAATATTTATGAAGCCTTTATTTCTCTCTTTTTTCTCTATGTACTCAAAAAAAATTCAAATCAACGATTTCCTCTAACTCGACGTTAAGAAGCACGAGCAACATTTGTTTTCATTATTTTATCTGAAAAAATTTAATTTTTTATAAGTTTTATTTTGAGCTAACGACTTAGAAATCTCAATTATTTAGAGGAGAGTTCGGCAAAGATTTTTATATGAATGCTTGGCACCGATTTACAACTTTATCAAAAATTCAACAATAATAATATCGCGAAGATTTCGCGCTGCCAATCACAAAAGCATAACCGAAGCTTAAGAATATAATCGATGACTACGAAAATTTGCACCATTTTTGCCTCATCAAATATTGACGATGCATTTTAAATTAAGCGTTTTAAGTGCTTGCTTTTATTTAATTTGAATTAAAATGTTTTTCGCTTTTTATTTTTCTCTTTTGCACATTAGACTTTCAAAGTTAACGCTTAACTAAATTAAGCATTTGAGTGAAAAATCTGACGCCGCAAATTTAAAAATGAAAATAAATTACAAGTCTAAGAAGAGAAAAATTCGTTTTAAGTTAACATTTTGCACAAACTTTTTTTTTTAAATTAAAGTTTTTCTCTCAGATAAACGACAAATTTCATAGACGAATTTTCGAGTTTCTGTTCAAAATTTGTATTAACTACTAAAATCTATCGTCGATTTTACGTTGTTTATTTTTGAAGCGAAAAAAGTTTTTTTTCTCAATGTTCATTTGCATTAGGATTTTCCTAGATTTTAATTTATTTTATAATTCTATAATAGTATTTGAAAATTTTGTTTTTTTTTCTCTAAATCATAGAAAACAAATCGTGAGTAGATGAAAACGAAATATAAAATTCACTTCCAAATCTTTCAGTTTATTGCTTTGCAGTGAAGCTTGTTTTAAGTAGATTGAAACGTTTATTTTGCGCATTGAATTGAAAATAAAATTATTTTTATGAGTTGAATTCGCAAATCCAACGCTAGTAGAGTTTTCATTTTGAAGAGGTATGAATAATGGAAAGAATTTTTTTTTTTGAGTTTAAAATTGAATTTTCATGTTACCAAATTTCTAAAAGTGGATATCATTCGCATGTTTCTCTTTGAAATAAACTTTACATCGAGCGTTTAAAACGTAGTAGTACTTGATTAACTCTAAAGAAATTGCAATCGAAGTTCTTTTCAAGTCGCAACACTCTCTGTCTTTAATATAGATCGAGAAACGAAAGCCGAAAAAACTTTCTTCTAAAGTGAACAGTAAATACTTGCAAAATATTTTACGTCGTTTTTTTCTCAAAAAGTATTGTGAGTTCTATTTTTGATTCACTTCACACGAAGCTCATTTTTGAAACAGTGAAATAGCGGAAGGCGCACTAAATCCGAACGTATGAATAATTCAATGATTTCAAAAGATTTGCTGCCAGGAAAAATTTTCGAGATGCTCTTTGATCAATAAATGTTTATTCTCGTTATTCGCTTCGTCGTTCTTTGTCTTTACAAAGTTACATTTAATGAAGCAGTTGTCTGACTTGGATTAAATTCATTTTTGACACTCAGTACAGCATATAAATGTCAGTTATTTGTATACGAGAAATGAGCTATTCTCGCATTTATTCACATGCATTGCTTCGTCTGAAATTTTATATTTCGCATCTTCTTTTGTGCGATGAAAAAAAATTAAACAAAAGTTGTATTTGAATCGACGTTTTCAATGAAACAATTTTCGAAGCTTTAAAGAATGATTGTGTCGAAGAGAAAGCGGCTGACGCGAGCTGACAAATTGAGTGAATAAGTTCTATCTTCCACTAACTAAACTTTTTGACAGGATGCAATCGATTCGTTTACGGTACTTTGAGCGAGAGTACTAGTTGCTATGGGATTTTGTGTGTTTTTTGCTTCTGTAGATAAAAATGATTTAATGCAATAAGAAGTGTTAATTTGCTTCACACTTGACACACATGATTAAATTTTGTTTCAAAACTTTTTTTCTTTACTTAATAAGAATCGACCTTTTAGCCTGACGTTAAAAAGTGTTTTTAATTTAATTTTTTGAAAAACTTTTGAGCAAAATTTTGCATCAATAAATGAACATCTTTCATGAGAAACCGATTTTGATTATTTTCACAATTAAGAATCTTCGTTGAAAACAAGTCGAGTCGATAACACTAAGCCTATAAGCCTTCTGTTTCGATAAGACTTGAAACTCTTCCCATCTTTGAAAATTTTTGAGTTCATGTTATAATCATTTTTCATTATAAAGGAATCAGAGCGGAATAATGAAGCATTAAGCAGAAATAATCGAAATAAAACCAACGAAATTATATGTTGTTACCAAAGACTAATTTTTTGAACAATTTTTATCTTGATTTCTATTTTTTCCTACTAAGCATAAATTCAAATCTACGTAATTTCATTGTGTCTGTCATCATTTTTTTCTGATTATCTGTTTATCTTAATGCATCTTAGTTCTCAACCACAACTTCGCTCAAATTGATTGGCTTTCTCTGCCATTCACAACCACTTATTTTAATTTTATATTTAATAAATTTTTGCTAATTAGATAGCCAATAAATTTGGATGAGACAATGCAATTTTAAATGATTATATGGCACACAAATCTCTAATTTTTCGCTACTTTTCAAAGATGCGAAGCGACTGGAATCATATTTGAAAATGAAGACTTGTTTTCTTTAGCATTATTTTTAAAACATAATCAATTTTCTCACAAAGAGCCCCAGGCTTCTACTTATTTTCAACCAAAATTCTTATTTTGGGAAAGTAAACAAAATCTGACGCAAAATAAGTTTAAAATTCGTTTTGAAATATTTAATCTTATCGCTATTGAATTTTTCTTTTGTATTTGTTAATAAACTCCCACAATCAATAACTTATTTTATTAGTTTAAATTATAAATAGGCTTACAAGAAAGCTACTTTTTGTGCCCATTTCGGATTTCAATGAAACTTCGTATGCAGATAGAACTAACTACATGTGTGTATTAAGAATAACCCCCATCATAGAAACGAATTTTGAGCGTGAAGCAAGTTATTCGCGTGCAAACTTTAACATTAAGTCTACATATAGCGAAAAATTTTGTTTTCTTTTTTTCGATAGCAGGCCTAAATCAACCGATTTTCATCGGATTTGTTTTGAACTGCTATCTAGTGATAGTTGTCTCCTAATTCTATATCAAAGCACTGAAAAATTGCTTTTAAGATGTTTTAACATTAATAATTAAAGAAACAAAAATAATATCTAGCACATAATAAATCTTAACATTTAAATTTTTTATTTGAAACTTGCTTTTTTGTTTTTCCATTGAAATCCGGAGCTGGTACTACAAAGAGCAGTTTCCTTGTTAGTACTTTTATTCAATTAAAAATTAAATTTATTTATACGTTTAAGCAATAAAAGATCCAAATTATCAAAGCATCATTGAAGATTCCAACTGGTTATTGGTTCAAGTTGACCATAAATTATTTTGATATGATGCAAGTGTTTTTAACTTCCGAACACAGGTTTTATATTTACAGCTTTTTAAAAAGAATTTTAGTGAATCCTTCATTATTTTGCTAGTATTTGGAAATTTATCTGTGAAATCTAATAAATTATTAATTTTATTCTCATAAGATGTTTTAATGTGTAATTTCTAATTTAATCATTTATTTAGTTATCAATTTCGTAATTTTTAATTAATTAGCTAATTTTTTACTTCATTTTACATGCAAAAAAATTAAAAAAGCATATGAAATCAAGTGATCTCACAAGATAATTAATGAAAAGTTAATTTGCTCATTACGTGCATTTATAATACTCTTTACATTATTTTTAAAATGCCAAATAAAACCTGTCCAAACTAGACTTGCACAAATTTTTAATCATTGATATTTTTCGTTAACGGTGCAATTAAGGAACTATAAATATATCATTTAAATAAAAAATTAATAACTAATTAATTAAAATATTTTTAAACAAAATTATTTATTTCTTCGTGTAAAAAATTAAAATTTTTTTAAAATAAGGTTAGTAATGATTTTGTCCATTGATTTTTGTTAATTCAATTATGATTTTCTTCTAAATGTGAGCTGCCTGAGCAATAATTATTTCATTTTTTATTAAGGTTCATTAAGCCATTTTATATATAAAAAAGTTATATCTTGACCCTTTAAAGACCTTTTGAAGATTGAAATTTATTTATAATAGTTAATTTGAAAAAATTCATTAAATGCTTCACAAATTTTATCATCTTGGCTAATTATTTGATCATTATGAATAAAAGTGAAAGGAAGTGTTGATTTTCGCATTTTTTTAATATAGTTATAAAATGAATTAAAATTATTGTGTTTATCCATCAATTTATTTAATTTTTGATTATTAAAAATTGAAATCATATGTCTAATTTTTTCACTC
>NCKU01002345.1:0-19576 GCA_003675995.1 Dinothrombium tinctorium
ATGGTTTCTTGATTGCACCGGTAACGAAAAATATCAATGATTAAAAATTTGTGCAAGTCCAGTTTGGACAGGTTTTACAACGAATCATTTGTTTTCAAGCTCATCATCGTCGAAATAACTCAATGCTTGCGATATTATGAGCGAAAAGCGAGAGTTTTAAAGGAGTATCAACGCTTTATTTCTTAACTGACCGTGTTTTTGCTTTTTATAAGCGATGAAGAACAGAAATGAATGTGGAAACATTAAGACCTGGAAGCGACGCTCGTGAAGGCACGACAAAAATGTATAGTCACGCAATGATTTATGAGCACTCGGTTTGTGCTACACACGGTTACGAGTTTGTTTTAAAAATTGATCGTGTTTTTAAAAATTAATTGCATATTTTGTGGATTTTCACTTCTTTTCGAGCATATTTGTGCACATTTTTACTTTTAATCCTTAAGAAAAAAATTACTGCGCAATAAAATTTTGTATACGAAGAAATAAATTTTCAGGAGTAATTTAGAAAGTGAATGTTTATTTTGCAATTAACACAGTTAGAAAGCATTTCTCTCTGCTAATTTTGCTGTGTGAAAGCACAAAATTAATCGTCTAAAAAACATTTAAACGAATACAAACAGTAAAAGTCTAATTTAGATAAAATCAGCTTATTTATGAAAGGAGAGTGGTTAACTGGCTCAGCAATAAAAGCAAAAAAACTGTGGAAGTAAATTACATCGAATTTGAGTTCAAATTTTTATTTTCATACTATTTAAGCTTACGATTGAGAAAAGCATCATTATACAGGCAGAGAGTAACTATTTTGCCAGATTGCATTCAATTTTATTTCATGAAATTTCACGAAATGATGTTTTCAAGAATTTTACCATTAGTTATTGTAAAAAAAGAAAGAAACACAACTGCGTGTTCATTGATCGCTGTGATAGGATATCCATCGTCAAGTGTGCGCAAAAATTAACTAAAAGTGCACAATATGATTTGGTTATTCAATCGATAAAAACCAAAATTAGAAATCATTGATTAGATGAAGCTCAACACGACACTTTCAGAGAGGCAATATTTTTATTAACAATTCATTTTTAGTAACAAAAATTGGTCGTTGTATAGTAGTTTACGTTTTGTACGTTTAAATGACATTCTCTCATTGAAGAAAGTAAAAAAAAAAAAATTAGTTGCATATTACAAATCGCGGTGACAATTTTTGCATCATCTTTCAAATTAATAATCGGCCAAATTTGCTTTGCTTCATAATCTCTTTCTCATATTTCAAAACTTTGATCGTTTAAATTCAAAACGATTTTACTTTAGCTCAATTATTCACAATTATTCATTTCAATTAGTCATTTGAAATAAATTTTATTAATCAAAATTTTAAAATGATCATACAAAAAATCGCAAATTATTCAATGTGCCATTCGCTTGTCATATTTTATTTTATAAATATTATGAATTAAGTTGACTGCTCTTAAGTACGCGATAAAAATTGTTTCATTTCTAAATTTAATTAGTACTAGCAACTAACGCTTGCTGATAATTTTCTCTTTACTTTTCCAATTATCGCTACTAATTAGCTTCACTTGATTAATTTCTTTTTTATGTAACAATTGAGAGATTTCTAAAAAACTTTATTCTTATTTATTTAATTTATAGTGCTATCGAGTGTTTGGCTGGTAAATATTCAAATTTTATTTTACAATTTTCTTGTTTTGTTAAACGCATATTTATAATCAAAAATTAAATTCTTTGTTTATAAATTTTCTCATTTTTAAAACGAAACTGACCACTGACTTATTCAATTAAATTCACTTTAAAAAGTTTTCTGCGAAAGGAAAAGGCGGTGTAGCAAGATGTAAACAAATAGTGAAGATAAGCCGAGCAAATTTGAATTAAAGCGCAAAGAATTTTTCTGCGCAAAATATTTTTTCATTACCTCACTCCTTCAGCTTCTTTATTTATTGTTTAAACTCATTAAATCTTGCGATTAACTCAGCAAATTTACTAAGCAAAACGCAAACGCATTTTTTGAGAGAAAAAAGAAGAAACAAAGTTCAGTGCTAAACTTTGTAACGAAAACGATGTTTGTTAAAATCAACGTCCAAAAAAAGCTTTTCTTTCATCCGCTATGCGACTAGAATGTCGCTTTTGTTTTATGAGGGCAATTTTCAAAAAGTGCTCACATTCAGTCAAAAAAAAGTTTTCACAGATCTATTCAATTGTGAAAACATTGCAACCAACATTAGAGTTTTATTTACGGCTTATTTTACGACTGCTAATTTATATTTTGAAAATATTTTCCGATGCTTCTTTTCAAATAAACGTAACCATCAATTTCATGCAGCAACAAAAATAACAAACTTTAACGAGCCATTTTGTGAAAATGATTGTGAGCTGAATGTGTGAAAAGTTATCTTAATTTGCAGTTAAATTAAGTTTCTCTTTGTTTGTTTTTTTTTTCGCGAACACAATAGTTCGTATTTAATTCTTTATTCGCGCACAATTGCGGCAAAATTTTCAGCATTGCGTAGAATATAAAAAACGTAGAATCTAGAAAACAACGTTTCGTGAATTGTAATCATAACCTATGCATAAAAGTTCTGTGGTCACGTTCTGCGCTTAAATTCATTGAAAGTGTGTTTCAAGCACAGGCGAGGTTATCGAAGGTGAATTGATAGTAACTTTTACGCATAAATTAAATATTAGGCGTGTTCGTTTGTGTTTTAATTTTCAGCTTTTTTGAATCACAAAATTTTCTCAAACTCGTGATTCCTTTTTTTCTCTTAAAGCATTTCAAAAGCTTTTCCACAAAATTGCAAATCTAAAAAGGCGTAGATTTTCGCTTCTTTTCTCTTAATAAACAATTCCATTGACGTTTTTAATAATCCTCAAAGCTTTTTCGAAAGATTTCTCCAAATATTAATTTTGAGCATGAAAAAGAAAAAGAAAAGAGCCAAGAAAAGATAAAAATGACATCAGCTTTTTCTAATCTTCAATCATTTCGAATATTTTTAAATTACTTTGTGTTTCAAAATCTATTTGATTCGGGTAACAACCATTTTTATTCGATAGCTACTCTGAATTTTTCTTTGAAATGAAGCTCAAATCATGAATCGAGTTTGATACACAACCAAACTCACAAAATGATAGACATTGTGATGCTTGAATAGCAAACTTTGAGGTAATCCTATGTCAAACACAAATGTTTCAAAAGAAAAGACGAAAACCCTAGCGTTACAATTGCGTAGATTCGTGCTGGCAAAGAAATTTTTAACATTGTTTTAAAAATGCGTCAATATTCTTGCCCCTTGAAGTCGCGACAGTTTCTGCATTATAATTTGTTCTCTTTTCATAAATTATAATTGAAGTGAAGATGATATTCTTTTCTTGTTCCACATTCTATTTTGAAAGAGAAAAAAAATCTCAAATATTGTTGATAAAGTAAATGCGTACATCAGTTTATGACAAGCACAATATATTTTATTGGTTTGCAGAGATAAAAAAATTTGCAAAACTTTCTTCTTTATAAATATGAAATGCATTTCGCGTTTACTTGATTTATTTTAATTGCATAAATTTAAATTTGTTTTGAATAATTTAATATTATCACTCCACAATGCGTTAAAATAGTGCGCGAATAGGCGTTGTGATTCTAGCAAAGAATTTTTTCATGAAAACTTAAAAAAATTGACGTCGAGAAAAGAGTGCACACAAAGCGAATTATCATTTGTATCTCGATTCTCTCTCTCTGTGACCCAGCGTTTTCTCCAACTTTTCTTCGCTCTCTACTTGAATGAAGCTCGATTCTTGAGTTTGTACGCAGTGTAATAAAAAGCGTACATTCTGTCAGCACACACTGTTAATCATGTCATTCATTATCGTTTATTTCATTGAATATTTTTAATGACATTTTATTCGTTATTAAGAAAAGAAAATGAGAAATTAATTGCGTGTGCAAATATAAATTCGAGAAAATTTTTATACGCACAATGTAATCTGTGCACAAAAATGTGCAAAAGTTTACTTTTTTTGTCGTAAGCATAATAAATTATGAGCTTGGATATGTGTCGTAATTAATTGCTTTGAAGTTTTTTCTTTAATAAAAAAATTTCCGAAACAATAGTGCGATAAAATTAAGTTTGTTTACATTTTTCATTTTTACAAAATTTTTTTCAAAAAGTTTTTTATACTTTTGAATGATTCTCATTCATTCACATTTTGTGTTTGCGCTCGCTCAACTCTCTAAATTTTAGCATCGAAGCAGCTTTTATCAGCGATTGATTAAAGGATTACATGAGGTTGTCGAAGAAACGAAATGAAGTGATTATGTTGTGATAAGTAGATAATGGAAAAACTTGTTAGTTATCTGCATAACTAAAAGAAAGAAGTGCATGAATCAGTGATTTGCTTATAAATTGTAATGCTTCCGAGCGACTAATCAGACAGATGTTTTGAATATATCAAATAAAAATTTAATATTCTTGCGAATAAACTAAGTTGCGTAGAGAGTGAGCTATAGTGAGGAAAAAAAAGCGTAATTGCGAAATATACAATTTATGTGCTGAGATTGAATTTAGTATTATTATCATACGTTTATTATAATACACTTGCAAAAGATAATACCGCACATTTGTTGAGTGAAAATTACTTCTGCTAACCATAAAGCGAAAAGTAAATTTGGAAGCAAGAAGAATTTTCAAACGTAATTTTTAGCTGCAGCTTTTCATCGTCAGTGACAAAAAAATGGAGAAAAATGTGAAGTATGTGACTGATTCATTTTAACTGTTTAGCAAGCTTAAATTTTTGAATTTAATTTAGTTTTTTTACCGAGTGTTAATAAGCTCAAATATGAAAATTGAAAACATTTCATTTCTACTCTTTCTTTTACGAAAAAGTAAAGTAAAAAGCATAAATGACATCTCTTAACTTTTTTAGTTATCGCTTAATTTTGTGAGCGAAAAAACGAGACGAATAAATGGAGTTAAAACAAAAAAGTGATCAATTTAAAGAAAGCGAGCACAAAAATTTTACTTTATTCAATAAGCATTCAATCAATGTCTATGAGAATGTTTTCAATGGAAAATTTTTCGCATAAAAAAAGCTAAAAAATTTTATACAATTAGAACAAAAGTTAATTTTTATGAGAACTTTCTAAATGATCCATTTCGCAATACTTTAATTTCACGAGCCATTAAAATAATTATTTTCGTAATCGAGCATTTTTAACGCAGCCGTTTATAAAACGATCCGCTTATACACTGCATTCACTTTGTCCGTGCTTCTTTCTTTCTTTTCTGTCAAACGAATTTTTTTAATGAAATTTAGTATGCAAGTCAGAACACCTATTTTCAGTGTACAAACTTTCAGAACAATAGCAGTGAAGAGCCTGAGTTGTAAGACTATAATTTCTATTTCACTTTACATTGAATGACCGAGTTTTCAAAGTTTAAATTTTTAATAAAATTGTTCTTTGTTTCTTCTTCACGTTAAATATTAGATGATGATTAAGGACGATTAAGCAATTAATCATTTGAAAAATTTTATCAACTTTTACAGTCTTTATTTGATTTTATTGAAATGTGAAATATTAATGAGATGAAGCGTTAAGTTTTTTTTCATGTTGGCGTTTTTATCAATCGCTTCGATTTGCGGCTGCATCGAAACGGTTTTCCCTTATTGATCTTGTTTTTTATGAAGTTGTTCTTTTCATTTTTCATAAGTCTTTGTGCAAGTTCTTCGATTTAAAAAAAAAATTGATCCATAATTAAGCGTAAAAACACTTCATAAATCATTTTCCTTTTTTTCTCAACTGAATTCAATTATTTTACTTGTTCCACTATTCAATAAATTATTCAAGGCTTGAGAAAATATTTGCAAAATAATTTTTCTCGCGTATTAAAACAAAATCTGCATATTCGTATCTTGCATGTTTCAGCCAAAAGTGCAACGCATGGTGCTTATCTCAATTTTAAATTTTTTAAATGAATTTGTGTGATGTTTATTTCGTAAAGAAATAACAAAAATGGTCCAAATTTTCAAAGAAAACTTTTGTTTATTTCGTGTGAAATAAAAAAATCACGTAACAAGAGAAGAAAAAACGTTATATTCGCGATTCTAGCAACGTTTCATTTCTTTTTACACATCTCATGCTTCCAAGATGACACTCGTGTTAAAATTACATAGTGGCTGAAGTAACAAGACTGCTTCGGTTTTAAATTTCATATTTATGAAGTATTTCTCGACTCCAGTGCTCGCTGGTAGAAAGTTAAGAAAGTGAAAAAAATCGATTTTCATGAAGCAGAGTGAAAAACTATTATGTAAATGCTACATGTAATTGCGAGTATCATTTATAACGAGATCTATGATCGTGTTTGACTTTGTTGGCAGCGAAAATTGTTGTTATTAATTAAATAAGCTCATCGAAACGGTAGTAAGCTTGTCAGCGTAACAATTTATTCTCTTGCTTAAGATCAAAATGAGATTGCGAGCGATTTTTTTCTAATTATTAAAAGCGAGTCAATGAAAATTATAAAAAAGTAACTTCAATGTGAAAAAGTTAAAAACTATTGCATTTTATTAATGAGCTCAGCTGTAAAGTTAAAAACAAAGCCACAAACTTGCTACTACGTTTATGTAGAATTCATCTACTAAAATAATTGAAATCAGAATTAATGACTTTCGCAACTTAATAAATAAAACAAACAAAAGTGAATTGAGCCTTTGAAAAAATAGTTTTTTTTTTCAGATGCTGCTCATCTTCATCTTAGATGATAAAAAAGAAATAAATGACTAGCTATTTCTTTTCAAAAGCTATAATTCATTTTGCGCTTTGTTAGTATCGTACTTAAGCTCAAAATAATTGTTCAAATGTCAGAAAATGCTTGAGATTCTGTTTCGAACGAAAAAAAGCTGAATATTTGGTTGTCTTATTTATTTCACATTTTCACTTGCAATGAGAATTTTTTCTTCCTCTGAAAGTCAAAAGTTTGATTCAGATTTTTAAATTAAAAAAGTAAAAACAGTTTGTGTCAAAATGAAATAAAACGCATTTAAATCTGAATATTATTTCAAGCGAACTTTCTTTTCTTTTGCGAAGCCTTTTTTAAATATTTACAATCCTGATACGGAAAACTTTCTTTTTCTCTCTCTCAGAAAATGAGTGCGATATCTGTATGAATATTTGATGAGTGAGTGAATGTGAGTTTTCGCTTTCGAGAAGCAGAAACATTCGAATTTACGACTAATAGTTAGAGAAGAGATAGATAAAAGCATTGAGCAATTGTTCGGTATGAAATCACAATGGAACAGTTCAATTTATTCATTCAATCAGAGAAAATAGCAAATAGTTTTACTTGAGAAAAATTCACGTTCATCTGAAATATGGCGATAAAAATATGATCGCTTCTGTCTGTTTAATATATTTGAGTTTCGTTCATTTGCATAAGGCATAAAAATTTAACTAAACTCACTGTCAGCAATTGCAAGTTGAGCCTTTATGCTTTTTCAAAAGAATTTTCAGAAAATTCTTTGAATGCCTCATTTGAATTTCAAGAAATTGAATTTCATTTTTCAAATTTTAAATTATAGAATGTGTTTAGAATTTTTTTGAGAAGACGAAAAACACATCAACAGTTTTTGATTTAATATCAGATAATCAGAAGATTCGATTTTCTAAAATCAAATTCATTTCTTACGAAGGAAGTTTTTCGTTTCTACATTTATAAAAAAAAATTTTTTCAATTTATTCGCTTTTGATCACAGCTTTTCAATAAAAAGTCTTTTTTGACGTATACAAATATGGAAATCTGGATTAATGTTCATTTTCCGTAGAAAGTAATTGTGCAGCATTCATATTAAGAGCGAATAACTACTTTCATCGCAGTAAAGCAATTAACATCGTTTCATTTCTTGTTTCGTTTCTGTTACTGAGGTTACTTTCATTTTCCGACAATTACGCGATGTAATAATCGGAGCGTAATTGCTGCCCAAAAAAATTTTTGACACGAAAAAATAGTCGAGCGTCAATTTCTGCAGTTTATTGAAAGAATTGTGCTCTGTATTCAATTTTATTGGTACCACAATAAAACGATGTAAAAATAAATCGAAATAAAAAGCAAAAGCGAAATGAAGTTTCTCGTTTAGTTATTCAAACATTATCGGCGACACTTTATTACGATAAGCTTGAAGCATTATTGTTCCTTAAAAGAGCCAAGAAATCGCTTCCTTATTTTTTTAACTTTTATTTTAAAGCCAAACTTAAATTTTATTTCTCTGCCTT
Organism: Dinothrombium tinctorium; assembly: GCA_003675995.1. Lineage (NCBI taxonomy): Eukaryota > Metazoa > Arthropoda > Arachnida > Trombidiformes > Trombidiidae > Dinothrombium > Dinothrombium tinctorium. The sequence goes on from NCKU01002345.1 coordinate 8,273, forward strand.
TGACGATTTCAAAAATAAGTTTGAAAAGTTCTGCTCCAAAACATCGCCGAATTGGTGTCCGTATTGTGAAAATTTTTTTTAACCTTTTGCAAAGAAAAAACTAACAGAAAAGTGGAGCAAAGAACAAAATATTTGACTTTATTTTTAATTTTTGAGAGAAAGTCAAAAAGTTATTAGAAAATTAAAGTTTTTCTCGTGTCAACTTTGTAACGACGATGAGATGACTAAAGTTTGATTTAATATTCGCCATATTTTGAGAAACTAATCTATAGAACCATTAAATGAATATTAAAATTAAATTTTGATAAGTCGATACAAGTAAAAGCTTTCACTTCTTTTCAATTCAACACTGAAATTCAATCATTGATGTGATTTCTTTTTACATCTTTTCGAATTGTTTAATAATTAAACTTTTGTTTGTTTGTTTTTTGTTGTTGTAGTTGTGTTTAATATTTTATTTTCTATTTTATCGATCGAACACTTAGAAAACTTTTTTCCACATACCATAGCAAAGTAATTTTCGTATGAAAAATTTTCATTTCTAAAGTGAAAATCTAATTCATTATGCAGACAATTGAATAAATTTATTATGAAAGAGTGTTTCTCGCATGTGTTTTAGTGTTAGATAAAATCTTTTTATCATAAATTTATTCAATTGAAATCTCATTTTCTCGACTTAAAATACACAAGGAAAGAAAATACTTCGAAATAAGTGAAAATATTCGATTTCGATTCGTTAAGAGTTTGGTGAAAGTATTTTATTTTCTTAAACAGTTTTCTTAATTGCCTTAAGCAACATATTCACATCGTGTCGACTATAAGATAATCTACGATCCTATCTATTCTCCTGAGAAGTATTTTAATTGGAATTCCCGCTTTGTTAAGCAAAAGAAAAGCTTGTTTGATTTGATTTGGCATCCTGTCATAAACAAAAAGAAAGGACTTAATGCCAGTTAGACAAACTAAATTTTACTTACTCCTGCAAAATAAACACTTTAATGACTTTACATAAATAAAACCAAGTTAGACTTAAAGCGTTCAAACTGTACCTCTTCAAATAAGCTTAGATAATTAGATTAATTGATTTAAGACGTAACTTTGTTTACCAAATGCTTTAATAATTCAGAAATTCGTAATCAGCAAAGAAGCTTTTTGTAAGAAGCGCATTTATCTTTTCTAAATGACATGCCGTTTGCTTGCGTGATAATGACAGCGTCATTACCACCCGGAACTTTTAGTCTATTTTTCGACATAGCGCGTTTATCACATTTATTTTTTAACTGTTATCACTTTTAACCAAAGCAGCAAATTTTTATACTACAAGTTAGAGTGTGAAATTCAAAATTAATATTTAAAGAGATTTAATTAATTTTCACTTAAGACGTTATCAATTATTTTTATTCTACAATTAATTATATTTAAAATTTCAAGCTAAATAGTCTAGAATGTTGACAGTGAATTATTTACAAACTTTTTCACATTCTTCATTCAAAAAATACGAATTATCGATATTAAGAGTTAAAAATTTATCATTCTGTCAAAAGTAAAAGTAATTTCCATAAAAGTGAATTTACAAAACCAAATTTATTTTATGATGCATTCTGCAAATGCTTTAAGAAATGAGATAGCATAGAGTACTGAATTAAGGAATAGAAAATTTTGCGCACAAGTTCTGAAAAAATATGAAAGCGATGCGTTCGCTTTTTTCGCTTTAATATTCAAAACGAGGCTTTCAAAAATGGGAACATTTTCTGAAACACACGATTAAAAGGCTGCGAACGCGCCATCTTTTGATCTTCACTTCGCCTCAAAGTTTGTTGATTTCTTAAAGCAAAAACTTTGAAATGAAAAAGTGTTCGCAAATGTTTAGCTCAACATCTCATTTAATTGCTTTATTGTTTCGATTCGTATTTACATCGTAAAAACAATGGTTGCTTCTTCAAAAATGAGGCATACACACTTTGCCGGCGAACAATTCTGAAACAACAGTGATCCAAAGCGAGAGTACAAAAAATATGTACGAAATGCCAACTTGATGACTGCTCGGCAATTGATAAGGCTCACCGCCGATCGATTGTTCGGTGAAACCCATCGGAAATATGACCGCGGCGAAGCAAAATAAAATCATCGCTAAAAAGCCCGTCCATCGCGCGTAAGTTATAAACGACGGGTTCCAATTAGAAAGTAGCAATAAGATAACGGTGGCAGTGAGGCAAAGACAGCCGAATATGATTAAGAACAGTGTCAAAGCCCATTCCGGTTGCAAATCGGGTACAAAGCAGTGCTGCTTTCGGCCGTAAAGCGTTAAACACGATTGCAGCAAGCCGAGGCGTGTGTCGCCGCCGACCTCCGATACGATCCAATTTGGCAGCAGAATGGAGAGAACAGCGAATATGTCGGCGGAGATGAAAAGACCGCCCGAAATAAGCGTCAATTTGTCCATTTTCGCGACTCGTCTTCACTTGAATTCATTTTCGGCGTTCATTTTTTGGCGTTCGTTTTTCGATTCAAAAACGACATTTAAAATGGTTCGCTTTGCGGTCGCCGTGTGTACGCACGCGCCGTGAACACCCGCATTGCGACACGCTGACTGCGGTCCGTACGGCGATCGCTCGCTTCGTCTTCATTCTCGCGCGGCGATCGCTCTTTCCACTTCTCTATTCATTTCGTATTCAATTAATATCCAAATTAATACGCAAATTGATAAAACGCTAACTAGATAAATGAACACAGATGCTTGTTCATGATGGTGCTTCGATCATTCAGTCTCACAGCTTTTGTTTTTCAATGAACACACACAAACATTTGCAACATTTTGTTTCTTCGCAATGTTTCTTACGTAAACTTTTGTTTGCTTATTTTCTTTCTTATTGTCAGTTCACTTCTAAAAAAATAGCAATGAGATTTGCAACTCTATTCGCTGCTGAAAAAACTATCAATATTCTAATCGAATGCGATTTACTTTGTTAGAGTGTAACACTCGGTGTTCTAACCTCAAGTTTTGCACTCGCTTCACTTTCTTTTGATCGCAATTTTAAATGTAAATTTATTCAAAAGTTCATCGCTTATATCAAACAAAACTGAATGGCTTCTTTCTTGCATTTTTTTGTACATTCTTTTGATTTTTTACTTCCGCAATTAAACTGAATAGCAAAATTATAAAATTACGCATCAAGCTCGTTTTTCCTTCTATAACTTCAAACATTTAGATGAGATTCGTGCGGAAATTAAATAAAACGAGTGCAAATTTATTAAAATTGCGATATTTAATTACAAAATATTCACAAATCGTTCAAATCGAGAAATTTTTCGCTCGAGCTATTAGCAAAACCTGGTTTATAATAAATCGCAAGAAATTAAATAAGCGAATTGCACAAAGCTATATTCAAAAAATTGCTCAAAAATGAAAAATGCCATCCAATTTCTATGAATTTAACAAGTTTTAAATTCAATTTTTTTGTATTTTTGAATAGCATTAATATTTTAGGGGCATACGAAAATCATTCGCAAAATCATTTTTCATATTTGAATGTAGTCGTTAATTTGATCTTTATTCAAAATAAATTTACTTGAGGTGGATTTAGAGGATTTTCTCATTTTTAAAAGATTATTTCAAGCAAAACAAATGAAATATTAAGAAGAGACTTAAGCTATTGATAATCGAAAAAATTAAGAGCAAAATAAAGCTCACAATATTAAAATAGACCTCACATATGCTCAAACAAATAATGCAAGTTCAATGATGCTACTTTAGACGAAGCAATCTAACTTACCAATTTGGTAAAAACCAATTAACAGAGTTTTACAGAAACTTTATTTTTAGAAATTTTTAATAAGCTCAAGTTAAAAGTGTTATTTTTTTAAATGTCAAGATAAAAAGGAATACTAATTGGAAAGTTTTTTTATCGAAAAAAGTAAACTCAGTGATAAATGTTTCCAAATTTTAATTAATTTTTTCAGTTCAAACTGCTTTGAGTTTAATAAAAATAGAAAGTCAAGAATTTCTTCAATCTTTTTATTTAATGAAAAAGCGGAAATACAGTCACACCTCTTTTCTTATAAACCCTCCTTTTCACGAATCTCTCGTTTTTATGAACGAAATTTTTGTGTACTTTCTAGTATTTCATTTTTATGAACTCCTCGTTTTAATGAACAATTTTCCATGCAAAAAGTTCTAACGTGCATGTAACTGTCATGTATAGAGCATTTTTGCGAATAAAGTCAATTCAATTCAATTCAATAAAAACGAGATTCTACTGTATTTATTTTATCTTAATTTTTTTTTATATTATCAATCACACCTTAGACGTAATTGTTTGTATAATAAAAGTAATAGAATCCAAATAAGAGCTTAAAGTGATAAATGAAATGAAAGCAACAATGAGCTCTATGAAATTATTTAAAAAATAAAAAAATCGATTCCTGGAATTTCAAGAAATTTTTAAAACACTGCGTAGTTGGAAAAAATTCAAGATTAAATTCTTATTGCATTAATTAAATCATCTCAATAATTTGTGATATTCGTCAATTGTTTTCTATTTATTTCAAACCGTTTCAAACTAATTATTTATTAAGTGCTTTAACTTAAGCCAAATAACAGCTCTTTAAATAGTGAGATTATTATTTGATAGATGGCGTACAGTCACAAGTTTGACAAAATTACGGTCAAGATCAATAAGAAGCATTTGCAGCGGTGATATCTCTACAAGCTGCATACCTAACTTTATAAATTTTATTTCGAAACATATTTGCAAACGAAAGTAGAAAAATAATAAAAGCTTTTAATGAATCAACTTTTGCGGCAATTATAACCCAAAAATCAATTGAAAACATTAAAGATAATGTCAAAAAACGAGTTTTTTGTATGATAGTAAATATAACTGTGCACTCAAACCTTTTACTTTCACTTAATTTTGTTCAAACAAACTCAAGCAAAATCAATTTTAAATAATGCGACATGTTTCGATTGCAACTGTGGTCATAATCGGGAAGAAAAATGGAAGCTAACAATGAGCCAACTAATATCAAGTTGAAAGGTAGCCAAAAAGATGTTGAGTTTAGACCAAAGTGTCAAATATTGAAGTTTATTTTGAAATTTTTCACTGCAAAATTTCACTCTGTTATTTAAAAGAAACATTTGCTTTGCTTTTTGACATTTTGTTGATCTCGAATGACAAGTAGCTTTCAATTTGACTTTTTTTGATTGATTTTCTGCGTTATATTGAATTCAAGAAAACTTTTCTAACGCTAGAGAAATTTATTTTTACAAAAATTGTTCAGTTTCATGCGCTAATTTTCATTATTTACTGAAAATTTTGCTTTTTTGTATTAAAAATTTCAAAACTGTTATTTTACAAATGTCCAAAACAAAAATTTTACGATTTTACCTCACTACCTGAGGTTGAGAGTAAAAAATTATTTTTCACTTCAATATATTCTGTGAAATCAGAAAGCGTATGACATTTTGAAACTCGAGGTTGCATTTTATTCGATTTTACTTTGATCATTTACTTTTCTCATTGCCTTCTATATGGTTTTAAGTTTAAAGAAAATGCACGAGAAAGAAATTTTTGACCGAAGTTTTCTTTTACCAAGAAAAGTCAATACGCTTTACGAGAAAACTTATAAATTTAAATAAGAAGTGAATTATTTAAACATAAATCGTACTCGAATTAAACAACGAAGTGAATAAAATTTTCATTTCGAATTCGATGTTTGATCACTGATTTTGCAAACATTTTATATTACATAGATACAAAAGCAGTTTCCTTATACGCGATGCTTCTTTGCTTTTGAAAACGAGCGCAATTTAAAACACGAATCGAAGCATTTATTTCTCCGTATATTCGGGTAATAAATATTTTAGTACGCAAGATAAAAAAGCGAATAGAGCAATTTTCATTCGCGGAACAAATGTCGCGTTTCGTGTTTCGTGCTCGATTTTGAAACAAAAATTTGTTTCAAAGCATAGAAAAAAAAAACTTTTCTTCTCCTATCCAACGAGTTCTCGAATGAAACGATCGTTTCTTTTTGTGAGCGAAAGTAAAAACATTTTTTTCTCAATGCATCTTTTCTTGCTTTTTTCTCTGGTAGAGAAAGAAAGAAAAAAATGGGCACAAAAATGTATCATTTATTTTAAAGTTTTCGTCGCAAACTTTGTCGCGAAAAAAGAGAGAAGAGAGCGCAAAATGAATGGTTATTATGAATAGTAGGTTCTACATTATGAATGATACATACATTTCGTAAGAATGAGTTTTTTTTCTACATTGATCAATCAACGCAAAATACATTATACAGTCGCGAGTTTTATTTTTTCCTTCGAAAAACTAAATTTGATGGAAAGAATGTGTGTATGTATGTGTGTGTGTATTGTGTTTTCTTGTTTTCTTTTCTTTCAAATTTTTCGAAAAAAAAAGAAAGAAAAATTATGAAAAAAATATTTCTATTATCCAATTTTCAAAGGCGAGAAAATGTTTTGCCGCTGCTATCGCAATACTTCGCGAAATGTACGCTTTCGCGTATTTGTTCGCTGCTTGTTTCCTGAATTTCAATTTTTTTCTCTAAAAAAAACTTTGCAACGTTTTATTCTTTTGCAAAAAGCATTTTTTTACTTTCAAACTTACAAAAAAAAAAAAAATTATTTGCTTTAAAAGCGATTTTCTAAAAGATTATCTGTCGAGTTGAATAACTTCTCTTCTATTGATTGTTTACAAACGCACTTTCTCGCTTAAAACAAAGAAACATCGCAAACGGTTTTTTAACTTCTTTTGGTGAGAATTTATTCAAAACTTACATTGTTAGTTTCGATTAGGTGATTAACGAATTAGCGTGTCCTACAGAGTCTCATGTGATTGCAAACTTTACATTCAAATGCATTGCCAACAAATTTGTTTCACGTTTCTATGAAAAGAATCAATTCATTTGCTTCTGCTTTGTTTTAAATGCTTGTGATAGAAATATGAAAGCTAATTTTTATGTAAACTTTGCAGCTTATAAACCTGTGCATCTCGTTGAACAAAGAACGTTCTAATTTGTTCATTAGACAAATCAAAACTGTTTTGGATAAGATTTAATCAAAAACGTGAAAAACGGTCGCGAGAGTTGTTTGTAAGCTTTCATTTCGGAACAAACTGTTTTCACGATTGCAGTTGCTTTCCTTTCACTACTGATACAACATCCAAGTTTCTGCTTGACCACTGGTCACTACAAACAATCATTTTTCATATCAAAAATGAGAAAAACTAAATTTATGTCACAATCGCTTAAAAACAATTGTTTTGTGCTTTGAACTCACTATGACATTTGTCGAATTTGTTTCTATTTTCTCTATTCTTTGCTATTTTCTTTTTTAATTCTGACTTTGCAAATGATAAATAGACTTGCTCTCATTTTTAAACATTGGATGATTAATTAAATAAAACGAAAAATATGAAAAATTAATGATTGCAGCAAACATTTTTGAACACTTTAGAAAAGCAATTAATGCACAAGATTTTAAGCGATTTCAACCTTATTTTGCGCTACGCTTGCGACAGCAATTGATTTATTGTTCAAATCATCGCCGAATTTTTTCTTTGTGTCCGAAAATTAACTTTCAACGGTTATTTCTCTACAAATTGATGTTTCTCATCGAGATAACCAGAGCAAAATTAAACAATTTGAAAAATGTATCGAGTTGAGGTTTGTTTGCACACATACACACACACAAAGAAAAAGTTTTCAAATCCAAAATTTTGATCTCAATTATAAGCCTAATTTTTCGCGCTCTATTTCGTTTTTGCTTTCGAAACGTTCGAAAAAAGAAGTTGAAAAGATTTTTCTCTTTTTCTTTTCGTTTCGATGACGTTGAAATGGTTAGATTTATGATAGAAGTGAATTGCTTTGAGATTTACAACGATATTCGAGCGAAATATATAAACTTATAACTAAACTAGTTGAGACAAATCAACAATAATGATTTCAAGTAAAATGTTTTTTGCGAGCAGAAATGCTTTATGTTACATCGATGTGTTTTTGTCTTTTTCATGATTTTTTTAATATCAAATGATCAAAGCTCATTTATCAGCGATGTTCTTTTTATTCTTGTTGCAATGAAATGAAAATATAAACAGCAATTTCCTAATCTCGAGTTTTTGTATTTTTCAAGCGCAGAGAAGCAAGAAAAAATCGAAATTCATTTATATTCAGATTATTAAAAAACCGAAATGAATTGAGACACTTTACAGTGTTTCATTAATGTGAAATGAATCGTTGAAATCTAGTTTCGCTATTATTAAAATTTTGCTTTTTTATTTTCATCGATATTTTCACTGTAATTAAATGGATTCTCTACTGAGAATAGTGTTCGCGCTTTGATTGCACCTTAACAATCAAAAAACAATAAAAATAAACTTTAATTTCTAGTTTAGAAATTAATTAAAAAGTTTTGTTTTCATTCGAAAAATTTTATCGTTGAAACGAGAGAAGCGAAAACAAAATTAAAAAAAATTTCTCTTCGCAAAATAGTGTGACACTGTTTTTGCTTAGAATAAAACGCTGTGCGCTCATTCGAGGTTTGAACTTCGTATTCGCTGAAGGCAGAAGAAGTTGTATTTGTATAAAGTTTGTATTTTGAAATTTGATTTCTGGAGAAAACATTTTGTTTCGTTTCGCAACATATTGTTTTAAAAAAAGTTTCTAGTTGCCGAAAAAGCAGAGAGAGAGAGAGAGAGAGAGAGAGAGAGAAGCTACGAAGCATCGTGTTTCACTAACAAATCTCGAACGCCTTCACTTTGAAGTATTTCTTTGCATGTTTCATTCTGTGAAATTTTGTTTCTTCTCGTCGGCGAAAAAAGTTTTTTGTTTCTTCTTTCTTTTGCATTAATTTATTAAATTTTGTAATCGAGCGTAGCTCGTCCAAATTTTTGTTCGCATACACACAAAAGAGCGAAAGTTACACTCCTTTTCTAGAAATTAAGTGCAACGAAAATTTCTTTTCAAAATCACTGTTTTCCTATTGTTTGAAAATAGGTCATCTTTTCGCGTTTATTGTTCCGAAAGGCTCGCATATTTAAAGGCATGAGTTAAAAAAAGAAGAAAAGTTTTTAGATCTTCTTCTTCGCATTCATTATTCGCACAATACTAAAAGCGAAGCTAATTGCGCGAATAGAAAGCGTTTCGCTTTTCTTTAATTTAATCAAGAAATGAGTTCAAAGATACTATTAACGCATGAGAAACTCATTTTGCTAAGAGAAGAAATGGAATAACACTCGTGGCCACATTAAAATGTTATCTTACCCATCGATTAATTTAAATTTTAAATGGAAATGATAGCATTTCAATGTGGCTACGAGTGTACTTTTATTCTTTGCTTGTAGCAAAAATATTTTTTTCTTAATTCTCGAATTTAGATTTAATAAAGCTATGAATACTAAGCATTCAAACTGTAGAAAAGATTATGGTTACAATCAGAGCGATTATTTGCGCGAATTATGTAAAGTTATAATAGGCGATTACATGCGATTTCGTTACAAAATGCTTTATATTTTTAACAAAATGGAAAATATAATTTATTCAATCTCGAGGATTATTTTTAAGGATAATGATTATGGCTAACAGCTGCTATATTTCAGTGTCTACGCTTTTATAGAACTCGCTTACTTCTTTCGCAAACTACTATTATGTTAGGGCATTCCGCTGAACTGGTGAAATCAAAATCCATTGACCAGTGTTGTCAGACGTTACACCGCTAAAAAGAAAGAAAGAAAAGCGTACATTTCCTTCTCTTTCTCAGTTATCGACCATCATTTTTCTAATGCACACCAATTTCAAGACTGCCTCTCGTTTTTTTCTTCTTCATTTGAAACGCAACGTAGAGACATATTCATTTACTTTGTGCTCTGTTCAAATGAAAAAGATAACACGTAAAGAGAAATCTGATTGCATCGTTTCTGCTCTCTCTTTTTGACGAAAAAAAAAACGAAATAGAAACAGAATATCGATTTAAGTTTTGGTAATTAGAATGTTCAGTGTTTAATGATGTTCAACACACAGGTAATATAGCCTACAAAGTGTGCTTTCGAGGATAAAACTAGCAGAGAAAAGAGGAACCGCTTTTTTCCTCTCCATATCTGTGGGCATTAATAAGATGATCATTCAAGAGTGAAACTGTTCTCATTCAAGATGAAGAGAAGCAAAGAGAGAGAGAGAGGAGACACGATTCTACTTCAAAAAGTAATTTTTTGCAACTAAACATTCTCATTTCTCACGAAAACAAATCTTATTGCTGAATTCATCAACAAGGATAATTGAAAAGCAGCAAAAAAATTTAACTTTCAATGGCAAAGCATTTGATTATTTTGATTTTGTTTTGCGCGAACACTATTGATTCGATATTTTTCATTTCTAACCAGCAGAAACCATTTATTGGCTGAAAAAGAAAAATGACTTTGATGCGGTGATCAATAATTGATGGCAATCAGCTTTTCTTTTTTTAGGTCTAATCGTTTTGATTTGAAAATATTCTTAATGCAAAATCTATTTGAAGTGCTTTAAGAGACACACTTCATCTTTTTAAGCGAAATTTCATTTTCTACTTAACAAAAGCTATTTGAAAAATGTGAATTATCACCACTTAAGAAGTTTACTTTTGCGATCGAAAATTTTCTTAAACAACTGATATTAATGATGATATTGATTTTAAAAGCCACATCTCTCTCTTCCTTTCTCTTTCAGTTTTTTTTATTTAATGTTGTTTTCAAGAATGAAAAATGGACGATGAGATAAATTTTTACGCGCAAAGTTTCGTGAAACTTTTTTTTGCGAAAATTTTGAACACATTGCTTCGAAAAGGGAGTGGCGTAAATTTAAAAGTGATGTATGTCCATTGATCGCGCACACGGAAGCGAATGATCAGTGCAAAAGATTGCGAACATCACTTTTCGTTGATTTCTTTATGCGAGAGAAGAAAAAATTTTTTTATCAAATTTGAAATCACTTTTATTAATTATTTACACGTAGCTATAGAAAAGCGTATGCTCGCCACGCTTAAAACTAAAATCGCTGTTGAAATATTGATTCGCTAGTTTTTAAATCCAACGGCATCACAAAATCTAGTAATTAATGTTTAGTCTAACTTTTAATCTTCTCAAAACACGTATTTCGCATCTCTCGTCGAACGCAAGTTCGCTCTGAATTGAAAAACTGATCTTTGAGCTTCTTCTTCTTCAAAGATCGAACCAATTTTTTCTCCAGTGCTTAAAAAAGATCAAAAAAGAAAAAAAGTATTTTGAAAATGTTCACAGAAAACATTATTCAGTGTGTGTG
>NCKU01002346.1:0-19569 GCA_003675995.1 Dinothrombium tinctorium
TATTGACAAATGACCCAAAATAACCTGACGTCGTGCGTCATGGGACGTTTTAAGCCCATTCCAACTGAAACTTTCTTCTCACCCTGTACAGTTAATTGAGAATTTAAACAGAATTTGAGTTTTAAGCGTTAAAGGCAGTCAAGAAAGCACAAAACGAACAGATAATCGCTCTGTCTTAAACTGTCTTTTAAAAATTTTCAATTTTATCAAAATTGTTCGCTTTAATCGACATTAACTTGTTTATGACAATTGAAAATTGACGTTTTATTAAGCAGAATTGAATCATTTTGAATGTCAATGAAAAATAAAAGCAAAAATTTTTCATGTTTTGCTATGCCACTTGTTTAAATTCAAAATTGATCATTAGTTTCATTCAAAAAAAGATTGTAAGAACGTGGAATGCAAGAAACAAGGAAATTTACTTTAAAAAAAGGCATTAATTGTGCAAGAAAAAATGAATGATAAAAGTTTGATCAAGCTTTTTTGTTTGCGCTCTTTATTGCAACGTTTACGTACTTGTTTGTTCTTCCTTCCGTTTGCGACACTTTGTGTAAACTTTGTGCTTAACGCTTTGACGTAAAGCTCACTGCTAGACTATATTATGCATTGCGTTTATTTGCATCTCGATAGATCGCTGGAGACTAGAGTTAAAGAGTCCACACAGGCCTAACGTTAGATTATTTGAACAATTTGAAATTGATGCTATGAATGAATTTTTTTAATGCACTTTTGAAAAACTTGCAATTTTTCATGTTGAAACTTTAACGCTAATTATTCTTTTATCTCTAATGATTATATTGATGATATTTCTTTGCGGTTTTTTGGATTTTGTTATCTTACAGATTGCGTAACGAACAAAGTCGAACTTTTATGAAAAACAATTCGTGCATTCAGACGTTTAAAATCTGAGAAATAAGCACAAAATTATGCAACAAATTTTGCGAATACATGTTGTATTGTTAATAGAAAAGAGTAATCCATTAAAAACATACAAATGATTAAGTTGCTGATTATTTAAAAATAATTTTATATCTCTAACTATGGAAATACTCAAAGTTTACGTTTTAACACCTCAACAACTTTACTTTCATATTCATTCTTGTCTTGAATAAAACAATTTTTTCTCAATTGAAAAAAAAATAAACAAATAAACAATCAAAATTTAGAAAAAGAATCAAAGAACAAAATTATATTTGAAATATGTGTTCAATTCTAAGAAAATTGCATCTAATTCATAGTGGAAAAATTAAATTTGTTCTAAATATGATCAAAAATAAGCCCAACTTGTGCGTTTATCCGACTTGTATTAATCAATATTTGCACTTTAATTTGTTTGCTTGAGCATGAATCAAAGAGAATACAACATTTAAATTAGGTTTAGGATTAGGATTAAAATCGTAATCGATTTAAGTTAGGCTGGAAACATTCTCAATCGAATGCTTCTTAAATCGCGCCTCAAACAAAATCACATAAAGAAAGCTTTCAATTGAATCTTTAATTGTATGATACAACTTCAAATCTAAAATGAGTTTTCAATGTAAGAGATTAGTCCAAAGTTTGAAGTCTAAAATGCGTAGCTTTTCGAAAACGTGTTAGTCTTTGATAGTGGTTGACAATGATTTACAAGTTGATAGCAGATGATAGTGATGCTGCGTAGTTCTAACTTTGAAAAACATTTTATTTGCAAATTTTGAGAGGATTGCGGTCGGTAGCGGTGAAACGCGAATCTTGGCCCGTGGCGCACCCCAATTGCTACTTGAATTTTGACTCCTGCAGAGGACAGCAGAAGAAAACGAAATTGTATATATAACAGCATTTAGATAATAAATACGCCAATTTAGCGTTTGATTGAAATGACAACAAAAATGTTCGCGATTTCGGCCTTCAGACGATTGCCTTTTTACTTATCAAAATCGTACTCCACTCAACGATTGATTGAAGAGGTGGTGATTGTGTCTGCGACGAGGACGCCGATCGGATCATTTCGTAGTTCGCTTGCCTCGCTGAAAGCACCTGAATTAGCCGCAGTCGCCATCGACTCAATTGTGTCCAAAAGTGGTATCGCGAAAGAAGCGGTTGACGAAGTTTTACTCGGAAATGTCTTGCAGGGTATTCATTTGCTTATATGTCAGATTCATGCTTCTCACTTTCATTTATCACAATCATTGTTGTCATTTGTAAAATGTTTATCGTTAACAATGTTTAAAATAATCCATTTGCAGGCAATGTTGGTCAGGCACCTTGTCGTCAGGCGGTTCTTTACGCTGGACTTCCGATCAAAACCGAAGCAACAACGATAAACAAAGTTTGCTCGTCAGGCATGAAGTCGATCATGATTGCAGCGCAGACACTATCGTTGGGACATCAGAAGATTATGATTGCTGGCGGAATGGAAAGCATGTCTAATGCTCCTTACTATATGGATCGCGGCGATACTCCGTACGGCGGTGTGAACCTCAAAGACGCTATTCTCTTCGATGGATTAATGGACCCGTACAAAAACATTCACATGGGAAATTGCGGTGAAAATACGGCAAAAAAGCTTGGGATTACAAGAGAAGAACAGGACAATTACGCAATAAGAAGCTATAAAAACAGTCGAAGAGCTGCTGAAGAAGGAGTTTTTAAGCTTGAAATCACTCCTGTCACTTTAAAAGGGAAGAAAGGCAAACCTGACGTGGTTGTTTCAGAGGATGAAGAATACAAAAATTTTAAAGAAGAAAAATTTGCAACTTTACGGACTGTTTTTCAGAAGGAAAGCGGTACAATAACCGCCGGCAACGCAAGCAAGTTAAATGATGGTGCTGCTGCATGTCTTCTTATGACTGTTTCCACTGCACAATCATTAAACTTGAAACCTTTGGCAAGAATTGTAGGCTACGCTGATGCCGCTGTGGAGCCCATTGACTTTCCAATAGCTCCTGTAGAAGCGACAAAAAGACTTTTAAAACAGTGTGCTGTTAATAAAGAAGACGTCGCGCGTTGGGAGATAAACGAAGCCTTCAGTGTTGTTGTTTTAGCTAATATTAAGCTACTAGATATAGATCCAAACAAAGTCAATGTAAATGGAGGTGCCGTAAGTTTAGGTCATCCGATAGGAATGTCAGGAGCAAGAATCGTGAATAGTTTGGCTTTGAATTTAAAAGAAGGACAATTCGGAGTCGCAGCAATATGCAACGGTGGTGGAGGAGCTTCGGCGATGATGATTCAAAAGCTGTAAGGATCACTTGCCTTTGCGTATCTATTCAAACATCTTTGTCATCAGGAGTTCTCTAGAAGAGTCGCTGCCAATACTCACTCTCTTTACAAAGAGAAATTGTCCTCTTTGCGATGAAGCAAAGGAAAAAGTTTTGCCATATTTGAAAGAGGTGCAGTTGGAAGAAATTGATATTGAAGCACCCGCTAATAAACACTATTTCGGTTTATATCGATATGAAATTCCAGTCTTTCATTTGAATGGAAAATTTCTGATGAAGAATAGGGGAATAGATACGCAAATTTTAGAATCGAAACTGAAAATGCTGAAAGATTCTAAATGATTTTAGCTTATTTTTATATCGAGCTTTTATTTGCAAATAAAAAAACTATGCAAACACACGACTTTATACAACTCAGCCAAAAGCGACTAATTCACATTGGAGGTTTTCAAGATTAATCAACACGCAATTGAAACTTGATTCGAATTGCGGAACGGCCACCAGTCGGACAACTTGCCCATTTTGGAGTTCAATTAATTTCGTGTTAAATGATTTCTGATTACCTGCAAAGTAAACATGTGGACATTCAGTGATGACAAATGGATCTTTATCACTGAATGGATAACTAGCCAATGTATCAGGAGCACTCGGAACTAAATGACGCCAAAGCAAAGTTCTCTCTAAAATATCGACAGGCTCGTCAAGATTGGTATATTGGCGAATAGAGTCCACATTTTGGCCTGAAGTTCCCAAAAACACAGTGGAATCAAAAGAGGCAGAATAAGGATTCGTCACACATCGAATACTACTCAAAACGCTTGCTTTCGGAAGAAGGCAAGGATGCAGAGGTTGCTGCGGCAACATAACGCTTGTAGCATCGTTATCTCCGGGCATGACGTCTACGTCAATTGACTTTCCAATTTGCACCAAAAAGTCGTCAATAACTTTGAGCACTTCTAGAGTATGCGATTTAGTCTTCTTGCTCCATGATACTGTCTTCTTTTGTTCTTCTTGTTCCTGACTTTTAACATCTTTCGAGATGCAATTTCCTGCGATAATCACTTTCACAACTTTGGCTGCTTTTTCAATATTTTGTTTTCCGACTCCGCTTCCAGTGACGAAGTCTACAAACATATTTCTTGCCGAGAGTAGATTGATGCTAGACTTTGTAGAAAAGCCGAGATCTGAAATTATAGCCACATATTTCTCTTCATTACTCAATGGTCTTTCGACTGTTTCGTTGAACGAAGCGAAGCAATAGTCTTCAACCAGAAATTTATTACCATCATCTTCTTCATAGCCTAAAATGGCGATCGTGATTCCGGTGGTTACTGAATGAACATCGAAATTGCCAATCAATTGAACGGTTTCCCGCTCGTCCTGCAAGAAGACCACGTCTTCGGCGCTGATGTATTTCTCCATTGCTGGCTGCGGAATGAGTTGATGTTCTTCGCTTAACTCTTTTAAAATGGTCGGTTGAAGAGTTGTTTTCTTAAACAGCGTCCCAATAATGCAGACTTTTTCGCCGGAATTCGGAGTTAAATCGATCAGTTTGATTATACGAACGTCTGCACCCCATTTTAGTTCAGCACTCTCTTTGATCCACGGATACATGATTTTGAGCCTGGCATTATAATACGGATAGTATTGCGAAGTGTACACCTGTTCGCGAACAGCAAAACGCTCGCATTTGTCTTCGAAAAGAACCGAACTTCTTTCCAATTCTAAAACGTCGGCTTCCATTTTTTTGCGAAAAGCGCGCCTTTTTCACAACTTTCGGACGCAGAAACGAGAAGTGCAGCAGGCGGCGACAGACTCTTGTCCGGAAAACGAGGCTCGACACGAGCGCGAAGCGAACGGACTGCGGACACGTGGCGGGCGCTGAGCTCGCGAATGGAACGAAAATGGGCTGCGGACGACGGACGCGACCGCGGCTCGGACAGCGAATGCGACGACGCATGCGCAGAGCGCGGTTTGCGTAAGAATAGCGATGGCTATTTGTCGATTGGGCCGTGATTAAAGTGAGAAGCGATCGAATGTTTTCGGTGGAAGTGCAGTTGGAATTGGGTCATCGGGCCACTCCGAAGCCCAAAGTGACCGCCGACGGCTACACGCACGATTGGACCGTGTTCGTGCGCGGCGTCGACAGCTCCGAAATCGAGCATTTCGTCGAGAAAGTGGTGTTCAATCTTCACGAGAGTTTCCCCAAACACAAGAGAGGTCAGTCGCCACTCGCGCTCCCGCTGCTCACTCCGCTCTCTCGCAGTGATCAAAGAACCGCCGTACGAAGTGTCCGAATCGGGGTACGCCGGCTTCGAGCTGCCGATCGATGTCTACTTCAAGAACAAGGAGGAGCCAAAGAAGATCACCTTCGAATACGATCTCTTTCTGCGAGTGGATGAAGCTGTTAACAACACCAGACGTGAGAAGCTCACATTTCAGAATCCGAGTGCTGATTTCAAAAAGAAATTGCTCAAAGCTCGCGGTGTAAGTCTCCTTTTTGTGCTTTGATCGCTCACTCGCTGTACGCTCGTTTTTATATTTGGTTATCGCTTGAAAGCGAATCGCGATAAACACGCAAATTGTACGTTTCTTTTTGTGCTCCTTTCATTTTCGCACCACTTTTTTCGCTTTTGTTTCACGTTTAATTGTGAATTAGTTTTCGATTTTTGTAATAACCAACTTTCGTCAAAATCTTGTTTGAAAAGAGACCAGAAATAAGCAGTAACAAGATATGTGAAAAGGGGAACATTGCACCTGCTTTCTGATAGGTTTAACGGTGGAAATGTGTGCAATTTAGTATCGAATGTGGCACATTTAATTCATCGTTTTCATTGCTGTATGCTTTACACCTCGCTCACTGCTCATGTATCTGCGTTCGGCTGCAGTGCACTGACGTTGCTTTCCCAATTAAATGCTCGCTTTCGCCTTAATTGGGCTCATTTAATACCTTCTGCTCTCTGTGTTATGTTAGTCTGTCATTCTCCGGGTTTGAGTCAGCGAAAGGTAAGAAACAATAGTGATGGCATTGCTGAGTGTGAATGCTTAATGGAGCACAGCCATGTGGCAATTTGAACAGGTTTCCGTTACTTTTACCTTATTTATTTTCGAGTAGCAATCAACGAAAGCGACTAACTTAACTTTGCCTTACGCAGGTTTTACACGACAAATCTGGAACAACGTCAGCATTCGCCCCTTCATCCCAAGAAAAGTCATATTCTCACAGTTCTAAAAGCAAATCAAGCCACAGTTACAATGATTCTCGAAAATCAAATAAGTCGAGCGTTATTCCATCCAAAGATAAGTCGCATCAAACGCAGCATTCTTCAATCTCCTCCTCATCATCATCGGCAGCGACGGCAATGCTTGAGAAACCAAGCGCTAATCCTGCTCTTCAGAGTCAATTTACTGACTTATTTGGAACACCCATTCAACCGAAGCCTTCACCCGAATCTACTGCATACAGATCTAAGGTTGTTGTCAGTTAGGTGTTATCGCTAAACTATACAGTGTCCGCTTCTCTTATAGGAAGCATACTCTAGGCCAGTGAACAGCAGCATAAGTATAAGTTCAAAGAAGTCGCAAAAAGAAAAGACTAGTGATTACAAGCGATCTTCATCGCATGAAAAAGAAAGGAAGCACAAATCGAGCAAAAGTACTAAATCTGAAAAGATAGCGAGTGAATCGAGCAGCAGTCGGAAAGAGATCAGCAAATCGAAGTTAAGTAAAAGTGAGTCGAGCAAAAGCAGTGAAACAAAGTCGGTGAAACAATCGACACCTGTTGAAAACGTAAGCAAAGATAAGAAAGCCAGTAGCAGTGAAAGCAGCTCAAAAAGCTCGAAGAAACGTAGAAGAAGCAGTTCGTCGACGTCATCATCTTTTACGACTAATTCCATTGGCGATACGAAAAGGGAAAAGGAACATTCAACGAAACCGGTAAAAGACCAGGAACACAAGAGTAAAAAGCACAAGTCAACGACAAAAGATATAACCACAACGAATAACGCTAGTGGCAATAGCAGCAGCCACAAATCAAAGGACGTGAAAAAGGAAAGTTCGACCTCAACAACAATAAGCATAAGCAACAACAACAATACAGGAACAACAACATTAGAGATTAAGTCTGTGAAAAAAGAAAAGACTTGGGATAGTGAAGTGAAAAAATCGAAAAACAAGGAGCACAAAAATGATGAGATTAAAAGTAAGGAGAGCGTCAGCAAGGAAAGCAGCAAAACGAAGAGCAAAGAAGACATTAAATCTCCGAAAATGCTAAACAATAAGTTTCTCAAAGTTCCGAAAGAAAAGTTGCACACTCCCGTTAGTCAAAGAGAGGTTAGCAGCAGTCCCGCATCAATATTAAGTGGCTCCTTGACTCCTGGAGGAGCAACTTATTTAGGCGCACCATCTTCTGTATCATCTGTTAATGGACCTATAACATCTATGATCAATGAAATGGAACAAGAGTCCTTATCCCCCCTGTCCAGTGGTGATCCCATTTCTCCCATTAATTTTGTGCATTCTTCTGAAGATTCATCTGATAATGAACAAAACCATTCCTCACTCCATCGAAATCGAGAAGCATCTAAAGCTCGCGAAAGTCTGCAACAAAACGAAATTAATGAAAGACGAAATGCTCAGCGTACAGGAGAAAGAGATATGCAACTTACGACAGATATGCAACCCATGTTTGATCCCGCATATATCAACGAGTTGGTTATGTTGCAAAAACGACTGAATGACTTGACGGACAGAGATATTTTGCAAAGAGTTGTTGACACAGTCGAAGAATCAGGTCTGTACCACATAACAAGCACCAGATTTGATTTCGACCTGATGAAACTGGACAGATCAACGGTCAGTAAGCTTAAGATGTGCCTGATGACATGAAAACGTGCAAATGCCTCTTCACTTATTGGGAAGTTGCCATATATATTTTGTAAATATACAGCAATGTACAAACAACGTTTGCTTAATGATAACTACTTTGCATTCCTTTGTTAAGCTTAAGTTTAATATTTTAATAAACTAATTTATTGATTGCGGTTTTCGATCGCATTCAGTGTTTTTGAAACGTCCTCGATTGTCACTCCTTTCTGATAGTCAATCAAAACAGCGGTGACTCCCAAAGGTGCGATATCGTCAATGTTTCGCTGCTCGTCGTCGAAGAAAGCCATCTGCTCGAAGGCGAAACCCGACTTCAGTTTAAACTGATTGAAGTGAGCAATTTTAGAACCGGGATACACTTCTTTGTATTTGAACAACTTATCGAATCCGAAAAGCTGCAACAGTCTGAGCGCACCTTCGGGATACTCTGTCCGCGACGCGACGCCCATTTCTATGCCTTTACTCGCGACAAACGACAGAACTTCGGGTGTTTGCGGAAAGTACTGCATCCGAGCGCCGGTCGCGTCGTACACTTTTCCATCGCGTGAACTGTACGGCGGTTTGAAGACAAACGTGTCCACACCGAAAGGCCATAAAGTGTGGTCCAAATCGAACACAATCAGTCGCGTCGCGAGTCGAGTCCTCATTTCGCTGCGATCACAACACAGCGGACGACGACAGCAGCCACGAGTGGCGCTCTTTTTGTCTCGCTTTTGTGAACGCGTCGAAAATGTCGAAAAAGCGATGCAAGAAACGGCCTCTTTTCTCGAAAATGGGCCTCGAGTCCGACGACGAGGACGACGACGACTTCCTGCCTTCGAAGAAGCCTGCCGCTCAATCCAAGAGTCGCGATAAAGTTCGCAAATCGCCTCAGAAACAAGTGCTCGCTTCCTCTCAAAGCGATCTTCACTCGAAACTCGACAAAGAACCTTTGAACGAATGGCTAGCTTCCAGGGATGAGTTGTACGCCAAGTTGACTCCGCAAAAGAACGAACACCGCGAGCAGAATGTGTCACTCGATCAAAGTGATTGCGTTGCAAAAGAATCCTCGTCCTTTTCGGAGGCATCGTACAGTTCGAAGGATGAGGACATCGCGATGAAAGCGCAAAAAGATGAGCACAGTGCAACTAAAAACAAAGAGCTCAAACAATTAAATGCAAAACCGTCTCCCAAATGTGAGGGTGATGAGAAAGAAGGCAAAAAACAAACAATTTCTATTAATAAAAAAGTTTTGTCTAATAAACCAGTCGAAGTAATCAAATCGAAAGAGCCCACTGCGAGTGAAAGCAAAGCAAGAAAAAGCAGTCGTGTGAAGCAAGTCGAAACTGACGATAAATTGAAATATGTGAACTCATCTTCGATAAATCTTCCTCCTCTTGGAATTCGTGTTGGTTTAACGCGAAAAACAAAAGGAAACTCTTTACTTCCTGAATTCAAACGCGATTAATTTCTTGACAAGTTTCTATTTTTGAATATATAAAGTGTTCTGAATTTAATATTTTCAACTTTACTTTTTTTCTATTTCATCGTCATGTTTCTCAAACATTTTCAAAGTAAGATACATTTTCAACCATTCTTAATTAATTGACAAAACATCAACTCAATAATAAAAGCATTAATTAACCTAAATTCGCAAAATAATAAGCATGTAACTTTTAAAATCCCAATCGATTTTATATTTAATCAATTTCAATGAAATTTTAATAAAAAAAAATGTGCAATTGAAAAAAATGAATTCAAAACGAAAAGTTTTCATTGGCAAAGAAGGCTAAATTTTTCTCTTGCAAGCATAAAAATTGAACTTCCTTCAAAAATTCAGATCAGAATATTTGATCGAAGTACAGGAACCGGGAACGCCTTCCTTTCTTATTATCTCCTCATTTCAAATGTTCAAAGGTAATTATATAAGGATAATTAGACCCCTAAAATACATTTTTGAAGGATTCAAGTGTCGGAAATGAACCATTCTTACGAAATCGTAAAATTTGAAATTGAAAATTTTTTGCAATTTTTTGCAATTTTTTGCAAATTTTTGCAATAAGCTTAATGTATAACGTAGTTATAAAGTGAAGCTTTTTTCAAATGCAAAAATTGCACCTAATTCTTAAGAATGGTTCATTTTGTTCATTCAGTTCACTTGAATCTTTAAAAAATGATTTCTAGGGTCTAATTACCCTTATAATACCTTTGAACATTTGAAATAATATTTAAACAAGATTAAGCTAAAAAATGTTTTTTAGAATTTTTAGAACTTTCGCTTATATCTCGAAAAAGGTCCATTTTCGACATCTAAAATCTTCCAAAATGAACTCTACGCATCGAATCATCTCTGACAAGGTGCTTTTCGAACAATTCTGAGGGGACCCGATTCCTATACTTCGACCGAACATTTTTCTTTAAGTGAACTAAATGAAATGATATTTCCAAAGATGCAAAAAACAGGCCAATATCTAATCTCAAAGAAATCTCCTATCTACACCTAGAAATTAAATCCTCATTTCTCTTAATATAACTAAACTTTCAGAAAAATTGGCTTAA
Organism: Dinothrombium tinctorium; assembly: GCA_003675995.1. Taxonomy (NCBI): domain Eukaryota; kingdom Metazoa; phylum Arthropoda; class Arachnida; order Trombidiformes; family Trombidiidae; genus Dinothrombium; species Dinothrombium tinctorium. The sequence goes on from NCKU01002346.1 coordinate 10,620, forward strand.
AATTTCAATGTTAAAGAATTGTGACAAAAATATTCGCGAAAGGTAAATTTGTGTTCTTTGAAAATAAATTTTAATGTCGCAAACGGGCACATTTTCTTAATTATAACATTTTTTACTAATTTACGACTTTTTCTTAGTACATTTTTCATAAGATAGAAGTCGTACTTTCATTTAAAACAAACCGGGTGAAGATCGATTGAGACTTAGGCCCACAATCGAAAAAACGAAATTTTTCGCCATAGACTTAGTATTAAAGTTTGCATGCGAATAACTTGCTTCAAGCGCAAAAATCGCATCTTTGATTGAGGGTAATTCTTAATACACTAATGAAATTCTATCTGCATCAATTCTATCGTTGAAATCAGGAACGGGTACAAAAGTAGTTTCCTTGTAAGTCAATATGACTTCTAATAGTTTTTAATTCATGACAATATTTGAATTTGGAAAGTTTTGTACAGTTTTTATAGTTGCGTTAAGAAATTGAATTTTTCAAATGCGGTTTTTGACGTCAAGTTCAACGGAAAAATTGCGCATTAAAGTGCTAAGCACGAAAAAGACAATTGAGCCTATCAATTTGTTGCATGGGTGATTAAAACATACAGGAGTATAACAAATTCAAGTCACATGCATGCAAATTAGCAAATGTGAAAAACATGCACGACAGTTTCACTTGAGTCGAACATGTTCTTGGATCAGGATTGTGTAGCATATTTTACTATTAAAACAAACTTACAAGTAAAATCATGCATTTGCATCAAAATCCTCGCTCTGTTTTTGATTCTTGTTTGTGTTTACATATGATAAACCTTGCATATGATATACAGAGTGAAAAAGCTTCGATTTGAATGTACATAAAACAGCACACAGCTTATAACGTCACGAGAAATTTGCTATTTTATATCATTTCACGCAAACCTCTCCTTATCGAAACTTTCTGCCTGCTCTGTAGGTATGATAAACTTCGAAAATAAAGAAAGACTGGTTAACAGCCAAATGTAAAAGTGTATAAGTGTTTAACTAAATTTTGAATGCACCTCAAAAGTAAAATGGCATTTTGTGACTTAAAACTAACAAAGGCTCGATTTTTAATTAATTATTGGGCTACAGTGAAAAACGCTTGAGTTTCAAATCATTGAAATTTTGAAAATTCTAATTTCGGAATTCATTGTCGAGTCCAAAATTGAATTTAAGTAGTTTTGTACTGAAATAAGAAATCTATTCTACTTCCTCAACGTTTTCGCTTTTTAACATTTCGATTTAAAGATTCTAAAATTAGGAAAACATTATTAGATTCTGGTTTTTTCCTTTGAATCACTTCGAAAGATACATTCGATTGAAGAAATTTGATCGATTTCCGTTTATTTAAAATTTGCATAAGTTTCCATAATTTAAATTTAGTATCATCAAAGCACAGAATCGCTCAATATTTCGTTTGAAAAGATAAAAGAGAGAAATTCAAGATGCATAAACGCTATTTATCGTCTATATAAGAGTTACATTAATAACTTATCAAAGTGAGTGCATTGAGAATTATAAATTTCTGGTAAAACCTTGAATTTAATTTTTTAACTACCTGAAATAGAATTTTGCTCGTCAAGTTTTTACAGTTTTTTGAAATATCGTTTTTTTATCGGATACTTTGCTGAAATCTCAGAAAAAAATTTGAGCGATTCAATCCACATAAGGACAAAATTGCATATTTCCCATTCGAGAGAAAATCCAATTCACAATTCAAAAATTCAAAGTTTATGTGTTTATTTCTATTTTTGACTCAATGTATTAAAAGTTGCTTCTTATTCTACTGACAACAGGTACAATCAAAACTTTCTAGAGCAAAAATTAACAAGATATCTTAACAATTTGATCGAATCTGAGTAAATGGGTTCCCCTCAGAATTGTAAAATTGTAATAATTTTACAAATACAGCTTGCTTGGCTTACTATAACTCATAAAGTTTATTTACGAAGATTTTCTTCAGTCTCTAGATTAAGAAAGAGTCCACTTGCTCTAAAAATTCGATTTTTTAAATTTGCATAAAATTTGCGTAAAATAAAATTATGCTTGAATTAAGTCTGCAAACGATTGGTGTGAACAAACGAGCTCAACAAGTCAACAATAAAAGCAAATTTTAAAGAATCAGCCATAAAAGTGGCATTAGCTTGTGTTTAACTCGAATCTGATTTCGAAACATGAAAATTAGATTTTAACAGGCGAAAACAACGTGTTAAAAAGCGCGCGATTAGCACTTGACACGTTATCGGCGAGAGTGACGTGGCTCTCAAAGCATCGTTCACCGGTTTCTCGCTTCTGATCCCGATTTGAAATCCGATTCAATTATGGTTAGTCTATATTTTCAGCAATCAAACCGTAATCAATTGTTCGCCAATAGGTGCTCCTCGCGGCTGCCATCGTTTCGAAGCAAAATGGAAAGATTCTCATTTCGCGACAATTCGTTGAAATGACTCGTTCACGTATCGAAGGTATGTGTTTCTCATCTGTTTTCTTCGTCAACTCAATGATTACCTTTTGCAGGCCTGTTAACTGCGTTCACTAAACTAATTACGAAAGACAAACAGCACACATTCATCGAAACTGATGCTGTATGCCACTTACTCTGTCCAACAAAACTGTCATTTCTTTTCTTTAAGGTGCGATACGTGTATCAGGCGTTGATGGATCGTTTGTATTGTGTTTTGATCACGACTAAAACATCAAATATTCTCGAAGATTTGGAGACGATGAGGTTCATTCTATCATTTATAATTTTTATGTTTATTTTCTATTTTAAAGATTATTCGTGCGTGTTATCAATGAATACACATCGAATGCCACTAAAGCCACGTCCGATGAGCAACAAATTTTGGATAATGCTTTTACATTGATCTTTGCATTTGATGAAATCGTAGCTTTGGGTTAGAATTCTTCTTTAGACTGTCAAATTTTTTAACTGTTCTCATTTCATAGGTTATCGTGAAAGTGTTAATATGTCTCAAGTCAGAACTTTTATTGAAATGGACTCTCACGAAGAAAGAGTTTATGTTGCTGTCAGACAAACACAAGAAAGAGAAGCGAAACAAAAAATGCGAGAGAAAGCTAAGGAATTGAGCAAACTTCAACGCACCCAGCAATTGGGAAATAAAAATGTGGGATCAACAATTACATCTTCTCTCCCAGTCTCCAGCACTACAGATTTTCGAGAGCCAACTGTTGGAGATCGAGCTATTGGTAGCTCAATAAGTAGCTCTTTGCCTCCTTCAAGACCAAGGGTATTCTTTAATTGATTAAAGACTTTTTAATCATAACTTTCGTTAAAGGGAACTTCTAAAGCCTTGAAACTTGGATCAAAAGCTGGACAGGGACTATTCTCCCAGGTTAACGAAGAGCAATTGGTCACTGAGCTTCGCCAAGAAGAGACTCCAGGAACAGTCACTGCTCCAGCTGCAGCCGAATCAGAAGAGCCTGTCACTGTTACAGTTGAGGAGAAACTAAAATGTGAAGTTGCTCGAGATGGTGGAGTTGCGAGGTCTTGTGAACTAAGCGGAATCATGCAAGTTCTTATAAAAGAAGAAGCTTACAGAAGAGTAAAAATTTCTGTTGAATGTGAAGATGAATCTGTTCAAATTCAAGTAATGCCTCTCATAACCAAATGAAGTCTTATAAGAAACTTTTGTAGACGCACCCAAGCATCGATAAAGAACTATTTAAACAACAGAAACTTATCGGTCTTCGACAAAAGTCGTTTCCGCTTGGTGTTAGTGTTGGTGTCTTAAAATATCGAAGAGTCAGTACTTCAGGTCTCCAGGATTTTTTTCTGCTTTTTTCTTAAACTTACTAAATTAAATCATTTATCTCTGTAGGTGATGATTGGCCACCTCTAATAATCAATGCTTGGCCTAATGGTAATAATTGTAACTTAGAACTTCAAATCAATAAGCCGCTGCACGACATCACAATAAACATTCCGTAAGCGATACAAGTTTACGATTTAAAAATAATTTAAGTATTTCTTAGTTGTCCTTCTCAACCTATGGTTAATGAATGCAGTGAAGGAGATTACGAATGGAAAAGAAAAACACTTACCTGGAAGCTTTCATTTTTAAATATGGATTCTCCGAATGCGACCATAGATTTTGATTTGAACGAAACTTTGCAGAACGATGACTTTTTCCCAATCACATGCAATTTTCAATCGGAGGGGAATCTTTCTGGAATTAAGGTTTCAAGCCCACATTTTAGTGAAAGTTCAGTTTTAACATTCTCTCTTTAGGTTTTGTCAGTTTATAACGAGGACGATGAAGAAGGAGAAGAAGTTAAATATGCTTCTGAAAACAAATTAATAGTTGAAAAATATGAAATCGCTTAGTGTTATATTAGAGAAATACGAGCATTTTTCTAACATTTAGTTGAAAATTTGAGTTTTAATAAAAAATGAAATTGGATTTCGAATAGAATACGCGGCAAAGCAAAGCGGTAACAGAGTAGCGAAAGGCGTTCGTAGGAAAGCGCCCCCTCGGATAAAATTCCGTTTCCCATCGAAGGGAACGACATTTGTTCGTTTTGCGTCCAGCGTTCGAACCGAAAAGCGGCCTCAAAATGGCTTCAAACAACTATTACGGAGGCTACACTCACGGAGGTACCCCTTACAGGTGAGTGCTGCCCTTCTCTACTTCGGACACTTAGTCGGCGAATACTATAGTGGCGGTTACGTAACACCGGGTGTCGGTTCGTCGGTCTATTCTGGACAAGGCATCGCTCCCAATTATTCCTCCGCTCCTCGCAACGCCTCGACTTACGATCCTAGCTTTGTATCTAATTCTGTCACTTCGTACCCCTTCGCAAATCGGCCTCAGGTTTGTTGCAATTGTTACGTTTGCTTTTATTTTACGCGATCAATTGTCATTCAATGTTTAGACTTCAAACAATGTTCAGTATACTGCTGATAACAGCCAATATTCTGCTGGAAATGCGGGAAATTCTAGTTATGGTTATCCCAATTCGTCAACATATACAAATAGCTATAGTTCTGTGGTTACAAATTACGCTGCTTGTAAGCTCTATACTCACTCTGAGGCACGAAAGCCTTTACATTTACAACAATGTAAAGATTTTTCTGTCCCTCACTGTACTTTTCATTACTTTTATGTAATTCGCTCTTTAAAATAGCGGCTCTTTATAATCAACACACAACAATGGGCCAAAGTGATTCTTCAACCGCAATCTACTCATCAGGAAAGCCGTCAAATTGGAATTTCAAAAAGACAATGAGAGGTAACAAAGTGAAAACTGCGACTAAAGTTCAACAACTACATTATTGTGAGGTATTTCTACATTTAATCTTCTTGATCTAAAATGCGTTTTGACAAGGTGTGCAAAATTAGCTGTGCCGGTCCTCAGACTTACAAAGAGCATTTGGAAGGACAGAGACATAAAAAGAAAGAAGCTCAGATGAAGAGTGGTTCCTCGACGGCTCCCATCAAGCGAGGACACACTGCTGGTGTTTCTTTAAGGTGCGAACTTTGCGATGTCACTTGTACAGGAAACGACGCTTATGCTGCTCATATTCGAGGCTCCAAACACCAAAAAGTTGTAAAATTACACACAAAATTAGGAAAACCGATACCATCTACAGACCCTGTCTTGGTAAATCCAAAAGGTGCAACAACAAAAGGGCAGAATACACCTGGTGTGCCGCAGATACCGGCAGCTGCTGGAAAAATCAAGGTACTAGGAACCCCGAGAATAAATTTTATTGGTGGAGGCCGCTTGCATACGACTTCAGGAATTGGTGATAAAGATGATAAAGTACAAGAAGATTCAAATACTATTCAAAATTCTTCTCAACAAGCTATCACACAGTCCACTCCTTCAACACAAGGACAAGAAGTTGCACAAACGGCTATTGAAGGGGAGAAAGAAAGTCAACCTGTTGGTCAAGATTACGTCGAAGAGGTTCGAAACGATGACGGCAAAACAGTCAGCTTTCACTGCAAACTCTGCGATTGTCGGTTTAATGATCCCAATGCTAAAGAAATGCATTTGAAAGGACGCAGGCATAGACTTCAGTACAAAAAGAAAGTGGATCCAAACTTAGTTGTGGATATAAAACCTAGTCTTAAACATCGAAAAATACAAGAAATTAAAGATCGTAGATATTTTCACAAGCAACGCGAGCATCATTATTGGAGTGATTGGTATCCTCCTCAAGGGACAAGGTACGGATACGACACCAGACCCATTCCACCGCCACCGCCACCTCCTCCCCCACACATGCACGCTCCACCATCAGGATTTGGTGGTCACATCGGTGGTCCAATGATTGGTCCATACAGAAGAGGCCCCATGTCTCCTGGTTCCTGGGATGACAATCACATAATGCAAAAACATTCTGAAATTGTTCCGAAAGAAGATGAATGTGATGATATTATTCATGTTGTGCAAATAACTGAAAGAGCATTGAAATCAGTATCTGATAAACTAGCAGAAGAAGATACGCAATTACAAATGAACGAAACAATAAAAAAAGAACTTGGTGACGATGTTTCTCTTGCTACGAAAGATAACTCAACAGTTGAAGACAAAACCACACCACCTTCCAATGTGCAGCAGTCTGAGTCAGAGAAGCAAGAAGATAGCCAGTCAAATAGAATTTTGAAAGGTCTAATGAGAGTAGGTCCTTTGGCTAAAAATTTGCTTCTATCTGGAGATAGAGAAGTTGATTTGGTTGTCATTTGCGCAGAAAAGCCTACTAAGCAACTTTTACAACGAGTTGTGGATAATTTACCCAAACAACTTCAGGTAGATTATCATCTTTTTATAAACATTTGGTTAAACACTTTTATTTCAGTCGGCATCGACAAATGATACATTTGAAATAGTGATGAAGCCTCTAGATGCAGGATTAACAGTATCCACTGCAAATGAACCGAAAATAACGGTGAAAATTGCACTTACTTCCCCTCTCGTTCGTGAATCAAATGTGCCTGAAGGAGCACCTGCCGGTATGACTAATGAATGTATTGATTCGCAGATGAAACCTGCGAAAAGTAGATTTCTTTAACCATATAGTCCTTGTATGAGCTTTACTTACAGGATTCCAGATTTGCTCACTTCATCACTTTCCCCTCATGCGGAACATGTGGCTGTTCTTATTTGAACCTGTTGTTTCGTTAGCTTCGATGGATTGTGCATTTAAGAGGGGAAAGTGTTGATGGAATGGTCAACATAAAGATTGTGTGAGAAAGGAATAAGGAACAAATATCCCTACTCTTACCTCACACATTTAGCCATCTCTATTGCTCTTCTGTGTGCGGATACAAGTAACTTCTGTTGTTTCCTATTATTTAGAGATGGTTAAAGAACCAAAGCAAATGTTGGAAAGGCAGAAATGCCTCGATGCATTGGCTGCCTTGCGTCATGCCAAGTGGTACCAGGTTTGGACTTAATTTGATTACTTTTCAGCCTTGTGACTTTATGTTTATCTTATAACGCATCTGAGCCCCTATTTCGATGTAACCATGAATGTGTTATTAGAACATAACACGCATACATTGAGGTACAAAGTGAGCCTCATGAGGCTGGAAAGTTTCAAAAAGGGGTCTTTAAAGAAGCCTCATTCATGTTTAGCATTACTTTTTCTTTTAAACAAAGTTCAAAGCTGATAAAACCTTGGTCCTCAGAAATAGACAATTTTTTATTCGAACGTTTATTCTCCACTTTTCTTCTGCTCATATCGTCTCTTCTTCTAGGCTAGAGTCTCGAATCTTTATCCTTGTCCGATCATAATTCGACTCATAAGGGATCTCTGTCGTCGTTTGCCAACATGGGCTAAGCTGAATCTTTGGGTGAGTTGACAACTCTTGTTTAGAATAGCTCATATTTTTCCTTTAGGCAGTTGAACTCCTTTGTGAACGTGTAATTTCAAGCGCCGGAGAGCAACTAACTCCTGGAGAAGCATTCAGACATGTTTTGGAAGCTTTGGCATCTGGTCTTTTGCTTCCTGGTGGTGCAGGTCTTTTTGATCCATGTGAGAAAGATCCTACCGATGCTCTTTCTTATTTGACTCGTCAAGAACGTGAGGACATTACTTCTTCCGCTCAGGTATTATAAACTGGAATCATTAGCGAACTTAATGGATTAAAAAATTAAATGATTTTCCAGCACGCATTAAGATTGATCGCTTTTAGACAAATTCACAAAATACTTGGTGTCGAACCTATTGCACCGAAAACTCGAAAGCGACGTAATGATTCAGAAATAGAAGAAAATCCAGACATAGAAAATGATGTTTTGAAAAAAGCTAAGAAAGACGTTTCAAACTTCGCTGAAGATGAAGGTATCTCATCTAACGATGGAAACGCTCAGCAATTTGCAAATGAAATCAGCGAAAACAATTCACAGCAGTAGTTTATCTAAATTTTGTTTACTCGCGTAAAAACCGGTCGAAATTTCATTTCAACTTAAGTAGTTTCATTTTCTATTTAAAATGTTTCTCCCTTCATTAAACTTTTACGTATGTAATTTAATTTAATCGATTTCAAAGTTGAAGTAGTATTTTCTCATCGATATCAAAAATGTTTTGAAGAGTGGTCCATCTTGTTTTAAAATACGAAAAAAGTATATTCATTGCTTGAATCTTTTGATTACGTGTATGCACCAAGAACCAACGATTGACATAATTTTTAAAGAATAACTGAAAAATTATAAATTCGCTTCAGTATTGAAAAATATTTGGTTTCACTTTATAAAATCTCATTAATGAGAATAAACAATATTGAGAGCTGGAAACAATAATTCCTTTACATTTACCTAATAGTTGATTGTTGATTTTACAGCTTATGAAATCTGTGACTTAGATCTTAATTATCTATCAAACTTGTTTCATTTGGATTTTAAAATTAGTAAGTTTATAACTAGAGAAGCTTTTAATGCAAGAATTTTTGAATTTTTCTCA
>NCKU01002347.1:0-19562 GCA_003675995.1 Dinothrombium tinctorium
AAAAGAATTCAAAAGAAAGAAAATTCATTGCAAAATGTATGAAGTTTCATCAGTTTTTTATTTACTCTCTTTCTCTCTCGATGAATTAACGTTGGAAAGAGCATAGAAATAGAAACACAAGTACAAATGAAATTCATCACCTAACCAAAACTTGTGCCAATTTCTGAACATTTTTTAGGAAAAAAAAATGAAATATTTACTCATAAAAAGCAGTTGTTCAGAATGATTCGAATGTCACCAAAGATGTTCATTTTTGCGGAAAATAATTCCGCGGATATCTGAAGTTTTTCTAAGAACGAGTCTGAATTCTTATGCGAACAATGATTATTTTTGCTGCATTGACATTGAAGGGTTGAGGCGAATGGGGTACTTAAAATTGAAAGTAATTTTCTCTAGCTTCTTATGATTGATAATTAATCAAAGTTAATACTTGTATCAAGTTAAGAGTGATGCTCAATAATCATTAAGAAGTGTGATTGAAGTGTTACGCGAAATTTTTCGCAATATCAATGAAGTTTGGTATATAGCTAAAGCTCAATGTGTGCATTAATTACCAATCAGGGGGCCAATTTTTGCATCTGAAAGAAGTTTTCAAACTAAATTTTCCATTAACTCTATTGCAAAAATATTCGCAAGTTAAAATTTTTACGATTTCGCACTATATCTTAAGAATAGTTCATTTCCGATACTTGAATTCTTCAAGAATGAATTCTAGGGGTCTAATTACCTTTATCTAGGTGTACCTTTGAACATTCTAAATAATATCTAAACGAGATTAGGTCAAAAACGGTATTTTTGAATTTTTAGAACTTTGGCCTCTATCTCGAGAACGGTTGGTTGTTGACACTTTAAACCTTCAAAAATGAACTCTATGGACTGAATTATCCCTTTTAAGATACCTTTCGACCAATTCTGAGGGGTCTCGCAAACTCTGATTCGACCGATAATTGCTAATAGCATTTCGCAGTTTAAGCGTTTCGTTTGATTTCGATTATCAGAGTGTCGCAATTAAATGCACAGTTATTTCGAAGCTTTTAAATAAGATTTGAAAACGGCGGATTTCTAACGAATACAGTGTTCGGAGACTGTCTGAAAACAGAAGGCAGCAACAAAAGTGACCTGCTTTTGGAGCTATGTTCAAAACGCTATTCTGTCAAATATTATTCGTTTTGTTTACAATTTGCGTATTGAAAAGCAACTCAAAATGGCTTGTCTCTCGAATTGAATTTGGGCGCGTGTATACGATCGATGGCAGCGAAGCAAATAAAGGCATATTTTGCAAAGTGTCGTTAAGTAAGCATTTGTGGCATTTTTGGGCCACAAGTTACGTCCTGGTCGCGAACGGCGATCACTTGTCCGTATTCGAAGGCGAAAACCAAAGTGAGCTAATTTCAAATTACCTGCGATCGCGAAATGGCCTTTATTGGTTACCGTTCAATCTTAACAATCGCTTGAAAGAAAAGCGCAAAATACCCATTCCATTGTATCGCGATTATTGCGTTTCATTCATAGATGAAACAGCAGCAGCTAAAAGTAAATCGAAACGCACTGATCTCACTTTTATCTTCGAGCCATTCTCTGTTTACCGTTGTTTGCTAACGGCCTTTGGTTTGTTCATTATTTACTTTTCTTCATCAATCAGCAAAAGCACAGCATTTTACTACACCTCAGCTCTGTTCATCGGCGTCTTCGCCTCACTATTGGCACTTGTGTTTATCCTCAGTCGATTTGTTCCTCGAAATGCAGCAATTGTTTTCGCCACACTAAGCACTTCTTTATTGCTTTACTTTTTCACATTCGCTACTCAAATATTGAAATTATTGTTAAAATTTTATTTTAAATATTTACTTTTGTATCTATCACTTTCCGGAATCATTAGTCTTATGTATGCGTATTGCAAAGGCCCAGTGACCAATGTTCGCACCGTAAACTTAATCCGATTATGTATTCAATTTCTCGGTTTCACCTTCATTTTCATCTCCTCAGAATATTACGAATGTACAATTGTCATCACTCTAGTCGTGATCATGCAAAAGATGTTAAAATTGAAATGCTTCCAATGGCAAAGAAAATTAATGAAACCAAGAAAATTTCTCACCGAAGAAGAGTACAAAGAGGAAGGAGCGCGGGAAACGAAATTAGCGTTGGACACTTTACGCGAATACTGCAAGAGTCCGCATTGCGACGCGTGGAAAGTGATCACCGTTTTAAGAGATCCGCAAAAATTCGCCGATTTTATGCACGGATCTCCAGATATCAGTAAAGAGGAATTAGGTGATTATCTCAACTATCTGGTCGACGATAGACCTGAAGATAATAGCCAAAATTCAAACAATCACTTCATTCTAACAGATGACGAAGAATAATAATTGTTAAATACAAATTGTTTAAATATTATTTTTGAAAAATTACATCAGAAAATGTTGATCAATGAAAGTTGAACACAGATAGTAAAATGGCAGCTAAAATGGTAGCCAAATAAGAGTATAAATAAAGATGAAAAAGTGGAGAGAAAACAAGATTTAACGACGCTTCTTCTTCTCGTGTCGTCGCTTTCCGTGCGGATGCTTCTGATGCGCGCTGTGACTGTAGAAGCAGCTGCCTTCAGTCGACATCTCGTCGTCGCTGCTTTCGCCGCTCTCTTTGTGCTCCTCTTTCGACGGCACCCAAATCACGGCCGCGATACAAATCAATTGGAACACGGCGCCGAACACAAGTCCCACTCTTATGATCTCGTTCAGCACTTCATTCATTTTGTGAACTCAGGGGTCGTTCTCCACTCGCGTACTCGTCGTCAGGCGAACGGCAGCGAACAGTGAGTCGTAAGAATGTCCGTCGTTCGCGTGTTTAATTCAAGCGAGAAGGCAAACGATTTCTTGCGAAATGTTATTCAAGAGGCGGTCGACGGAAGCGAAGGCGATCGGTTCACTGTCGCACTTTCGGGCGGAAGTATGGTCAACGTTTTGTCACAAGTGTTGCCCACCGTGAAAACCGAATGGAAGAAATGGCTTTTCTTCTTCGCCGACGAACGTATTGTCAGTTTCGAAGACAAAAATTCCACTTTCGGAGCGTACAAAAAACAATTGGCGCCTGAATTGCCGATTACGTTAAGTCAATTTGTGACGATCAATCCTTCGCTCACCGGTAACGACTGTGCGTTTGACTACACGTCAAAATTGCAACAGTTATGTCCTGTCGCCGGCGACAAACTCTTGCCGCGATTCGATATCCTCTTTCTCGGAATGGGGCCTGACGGGCACACGTGTTCGCTATTTCCAGGACACCCTCTCAATAAAGAAACTTCTCAATGGGTGGCATTTATCGGAGACTCTCCTAAACCACCGCCGAACCGAGTTACGTTCACTTTTCCTGTTATAAACAATGCAAAAATCGTGGTTTTCGTGGTTACCGGAAGTGAGAAAGCGAATGTATTGAAAGTAAGCAATATATCGCAATGAATTTGTGCCTCTAATTGTATACTTTCCAGGAAATACTCGTCGACAAGAAGACGCTGCCCGCGGGAATGGTGCAACCAGTGGAAGGAGTCACATATTGGATAGTGTCTGACGATGCCGCGGTATATATTCCCGATGAGATCGCTCAGAGAGAGTATTAAATAAATTAAACACCTTGCAACTTAAATTAAACTGTTCCAAAGTTTGAGAAAAGTTTATTTTGCTAAATGAATAGTGAAAAATTTATTTTTGTTATCTATTAATAAACAAATAGTTTCGTTCAGTAATCGGTAAGCAGCGAAAAGAGTGCGATCGCAGACGAGAGAGGGGCAAAGCGCGAAGTGGTCAACGAGCGCGTGTGTGGGCGACCGCCGGCGGTTAGCAGCGGCCGACCGCAGGTGGCACTCGACCCGCGCACTCGGATCAATGACCCCGTTTTTCTGGCGTTCGCAACGCGTCGAACGCGTGCGCAAAGCGGCGGTCGTTTGTATGGGTGTGTGTTGAGTGACAAAAGCTGAGAGCGTTCTTTTCGTCGAAAAAGAAGCGAGAAAATGTCACAAAAACGCATCGTTCGCCGTCGAACGCTGTAACCGTCGTTCACCGAATCGCGTGCGGAACACCGTCTCACTCTCCGCGAACCGTTTTCGAACGCCGCACACGCAGAGAATGGCGATCACGCAGACTTCGATAAACTGCAGTTTGGACGACATCGATTTAAACACTTTAAAGGTTTGTCGTCATTTCTGCTGCTCTCTTCGAAAAACGCTGCTGTTTTCACCGTCGATGCTTCGGACGCCGGACTCACTTTCGGTGCAACACACCGAAGCGCACTATTGTTCGCTTTCGACGCATTCCGGTCTTTTCGCTTTGTTTCTTTGTCTCTTTCGCCCGAAGACAAGAAGCGTTCATCACTCGCAGGCATTGATATCGAATGATGCGTTCATTTGTTTTTTTCACCGCACTTCGCTCACCGCAAAATGAGATCAAAAGCTGATCAAAGCTTCTTCTTAATGCGTGAAAACAGCTGTTTCTTTATTCGTTAATCATTTCAATCTTTTCCTCACGAATGTCAATTGCGAATTTCTTCTTCGACAGGATCCTGCAGGAATTTTCGAACTAATCGAAGTGGTCGGCAATGGCACCTACGGTCAAGTTTATAAGGTATGTCCATTTGGTTTTTAGGCATTGTTCACGCGCTTGACGCGGATAGTGATGAATGCAGCAGTTTTTTCTTTTTGGCGAGCGCAGCCTTTTTTGCAAGAAGTCGTGCGGTTCGCAGCCTTTTTCAACATTTCGCAAATTTTCTGTGAATGCCGATTCTTTCACTCGTGTTTTAATATACGGCGCGTTCGGCAGTATAATAACCCCACAATGTGACGGTTGAAATTGGAAGATCGATGTACTTTACAGAAATCAAGCCATTTTCATCTTTCTTTCTCTCGCTGTTTGCTAAGTAACGAGACTGGACTTCGAAAGATGAATAGCTGCTGCTGTTGCTGCTGATGTAATGGTTGTTTGCTTAAAACCAGTTTACATCGAACTGCAGGACAAGGACCTTCTGGTCAATTACATGCGTATAATATGTTTGTTTTCTTTGTGAAGCAACCCAACGGTGAAGAACATATTGATATATATGCGTTCTCTCAGTTTGAATTGAATTCATATGAATTTGCTGTTTAAATTTGATTTTTCGCGATTCGCAACAAGCATTTTGCACGCATTTTATGCGAATTAATTGAAATTTTTTGCGCCAATGTCGATAGCATCTTTTAGATAACATAAGCCTTACTACAGGCTAAACAACAAGTGAAGCAAAAAGTGAATGTCCATTGATTCTATGAATAGCATTTAATAATCGTTTCCTTTTTTCCTTTTACTAAACTTTTTTTTTCTTGCACACAACATTAAAGTGGCAATTGTCATCAGTGGTTATAACTGTAATAAGTGTTACTTCATCAGTAATACACGAAACAATAGAGTTTCATGCGAGGCTTTTTTTCTATCTATCCTTGCTTTTAAGCAAAGCAAACACCACTTGCGTTTTAGCTTTGTGTACGATTATCGAAAAGGTGTTTTGATTAACGACAGCGGCTCGTTTTCCGGAAGCTATTTGAGCGAACCGAAAGCGGCACTTATAATTACATCTTGTCAGTTTAATTGTTGCCCTTTTCTTCTCTTTGTCACATTAAAAATGTGTTATGATTTAAAAAAATGCGAAAATGACCTCCACTATTTTTTCCTCATAAAACGGGATATCCTTTGCCTAAAAAAAACATTATTACCGAATAAGGCATTTGTAACAAAAAAGTTCGGCTTCTTTCTAACATCGAGCGTTTTTCGCTAATTGTCAGAAACTGGGTTTTAATGATAAAGTGTTAGAAAAAACGTTTAATAAATTGTTCTGTGTTTACAAAAAACACACACACGCGGAAACATAAAAGATCGATGCAGCCAACAATTTTGACGTATGATTTCAAATAATCTGCATACGCAAAGAAAAAACATAACAAAATTTGGCCATCGCTCATCTCATTCAAATTCCGCATTGTATGTAAAAAAATGATTCGCCTTCAGTAAACTAAGTACGAAACCGATTGAGTACACACATAATTTTGTCGTCCAAAAATACACGCGCGCATACAACATTACACACTATACACAATCTCTATTTTCGAAAACGAAAGCAAGGTTTCGTTAATGAAAATGGTTTGTGTGTTTGAAAAGTAAAAGTTATGCGACACATTTTATAATCAGCGCAAAGCAAAATTAACTGCTATGAATTTTAATTAAGATCGAATTTTGTTGCTCTTTCTGCTACTTAATAAAAAAATTAAAAAATCAAGTACGAATTTCTCTCTTTCCCAATTCTTAATTCAAACGCATTTCTCGCAATCAAGTTTAAACATAGAGCAATCGGAAAAACAAAATTCATGCATAAAGCGAAAGCGTGCGACCTTTCTCTGATTAGACGAGACACCTGTTTACAGACGAGAGTTTTCGCACTCTATAATGTGATAAAATTTTGTTTAAAGTATATTTATGAATGCACACGAATCATCCTCGCTGTGTAAATGCAATCATTTTAATAGGATTAAAACGCTTTGCGACTTTCGTTGTTCGATGTAAAAGAAAATTAATCACGACTAAAACAAAAAGACGACATGTCTACCGTCGGTGTTAGAAATGTTTTTCAGCTGCGAAACACTATCAACCACTTAAAATGTGCCCATATGTGTAGAATGACGGCTTGAAAGCCATTTCGCTGACAAATGTGTTTGCATACAATGCGAGCGATTATTTACTTTCTTTTCATTCCCTGTGAACTTAAAAATCATTCGCATGCTTATTTGCAAACTTAATCGCTCTCTAAAGTGAAAACATGCTTTATCAGGGAAGGCATACGAAAACGGGACAGTTGGCTGCCATTAAAATTATGGATGTTACAGAAGAGGAGGAGGAAGAGATTAAATTGGAAATAAATGTGTTGAAAAAATATTCCCACCATCGGAACATAGCCACTTATTATGGAGCGTTTATTGATAAAAGCCCACCAGGAAAAGATGACAAGCTATGGCTTGTTATGGAATACTGTGGTGCGGGCTCAGTGACAGACTTAGTTAAATGTATGTGCATTCATCATGTCTCGCATAAATAAATAATGGTTTAATTTTAGCGACCAAAGGGCAGTCATTGAAAGAGGAGTGGATTTCATACATTTGTAGAGAGATACTACGAGTGAGTGCTTTTTAAATGAGTTTTTAACTCATCTATAATTGAAGGGTTTAAGTCATCTTCATGCCAACAAAATCATACATCGTGATATAAAAGGCCAAAATGTGCTGCTCACAGACAACGCTGAAGTCAAGCTCGTTGATTTTGGAGTCAGTGCTCAATTGGATCGCACAATTGGCCGTAGAAATACCTTCATTGGAACACCATATTGGTATTTTTATGTTTATTTTTTTTTTCTACTTGCTCATCATCGAATATAATAGGATGGCTCCAGAAGTGATTGCCTGTGATGATAACCCAGATGCCACCTATGATAATAGAAGTGATTTGTGGTCACTTGGTATTACCGCTCTCGAAATGGCGGAATCACAACCTCGTAAGTGATATATTCATAATACTTGTTCTCTAAATTACTTCTTTAGCTTTATGCGATTTGCATCCAATGAGAGCTTTGTTCCTTATTCCTCGCAATCCACCTCCGCGTTTAAAATCAAAGAAATGGTCCAAGAAATTTCACAGTTTTGTTGAAACTGTTTTGGTCAAAGATTATACCCATCGGCCATACACCGATCAATTACTGAAACATCCGTTCATTAGGGACCAACCTACCGAACGACAAGTACGAATTCAACTAAAAGATCATATTGATAGAGTGCGCAAGCATAAACGTGGAGAACCACAAGAAGATTTTAGAGCATTTAATAGTGATGATGAAGATGAAGAGAATGTGAATGCTCCTGGAGATCAAAATTCTAGTGAAGGAGTAGAACAGGACAGCACATTAAAAAGAAACGATAAGACTTTAACTTCAGCTGATAAACCATCCAATTTTCTAAATAATAATCACGTAACTCAGGTTTCTCAGCCAATAGCGGGCCCTTCGCGTGGTGATCAGTCTAATCATCAGCCGATTCATCCTGCGAATAGGCCGCTTCCCGTTCCCCCTCAAAGGGCTATAGTCGTTCCAGAACTGCCCCCTAGTAAGCCTTTGCCTCCGATACCTCAAGAGGAGGATAAGAAACGTGACAAAGGTCTAAATGAGCGAAAGCCCGTAACTCCTCCGAGGGTTCAGCAAAACGCCCCAATTTTGCCTTCGCAAGCTGCGAATGGCAATCAGCATCATCAGCCTCATCGCAATTCGGGGTTGTTTAAAGTCGCTCAATTACAAAGACCTGAAGACTTAGACGCTATTGCTGCTCAACTTAATGAACTTGCAAGTAATGCAAATAAAGACAACAAAAAAAGCAATCAGCCTAAACACGTTCAACAAAGTCATCAGAAGGTTAATGGGGTTTCCGTGCAACCAAGACCTCGTCAGCAAGAAATTTCGCCATTGCCACCTCCTCCGCCAGCAGTAGGTTCAGATTCTGATGATGATGAAGATGAAGATGATGGAGTTTTAAGAAATGATGGAACGTTATTGGCATCCGATCCTCCAAGACCACTGTAAGCTAGTTATTTGCTTCAATTTTAGCTTTTAAATCATTTAATTTATAGGCCACCTGATAACAATTTATTAAGAGGATTTGTATCTGGTTCTGGTAAGAGGACCGGTTTCAATGCAATTTATTTACATAACTATCTTACAGAGAATGTCGCAAATCAAGCCCCGAATAGGCCATTGCCTCCAACGCCTGACGATGAAGATGATGAAAATAACGATAGAACTCTTGTCATTCGTAGGGTAAAAAACTTATTTTGATTTTTAGTTTTGTTTTTATGCAACTTTCGTACAACTGTAAAATAGAAACAATCAAGTGACGAGGCAAACAAAGTCAAAGACAAAAACAAAGCACGTGCCAAAGAAAGAAAGAAAGTTAGTCCCAACGGAGAAGAAAAGAATAGCAAAAGGAGTAGTAAAAGGGACTCTGAGCTTATTTCCGAAGCGTCAAGTAACAAACTTTTAGAACGAGGAAGTAAAAATGGCAATAACAAAGTAAGCGAAAATTTGCAACAAGCCGCTCCTCATAGAAGAGACAGATATAATTCACCAACGAGTGGAGCAAGTAGTAGTGCAAAATCCGATGAAAATAAAGAATCTTCGTCTGAGCTTAGAAATACATCAAACAACAGGTTGAATAGTAAGGTACAGTCGATACTACCAGAATAAGTGCTATCGCTTGTCTTTGAACTCTACTAAACTTTTTTAACGCAACCACGCTGAGTGCCTTAACTTTCACTAACACGCACTTTTCACAAAGTTTTTTTACCTTGTTTGTGAAATTTTTGTGATTTTGGGTCGCAGGGTGAGAGACCCGATCGAAACAACGTGAACGATTTGTCTTCAAACCTTTCTTTCATCCCTCGTCT
Organism: Dinothrombium tinctorium; assembly: GCA_003675995.1. NCBI lineage: Eukaryota > Metazoa > Arthropoda > Arachnida > Trombidiformes > Trombidiidae > Dinothrombium > Dinothrombium tinctorium. The sequence goes on from NCKU01002347.1 coordinate 9,498, forward strand.
TGAATCATCTCAAAGTTCCCCAAGTAATATAGCATTGATGGGAGGCAACAGAGACGGAGCACGTTCGAGTGGAGTGCTTCCCGATGTATTGCCACAGCAACTTCAAAGAGGCTCTGCTCAAGATAAATCTGTCTCCGACGAAGTCAGCAACTTGTTGATGCAGGTAATTTAATTAGTCTAAGCCATGCTGTAGCATCAAAATTTAGCAAATTTAACACACATTTTTTGAATGAAGTATCGGATTAGCAAGACTCCTCTTCATCTTCAGCAGAAACAACGATCCTTCTTAACCTTCGGATTCAGCGCTGGAATGCCGAGCCCATCTCCTCGCCGTGAATCGCATATTAATGTAAACGTGACTCCTTCTGCGCATCCAGACACACCAGAGATTAGAAAATATAAAAAACGATTTAATTCTGAAATATTATGTGCCGCTTTGTGGGGAGTTAATCTTCTTATTGGAACCGAGAACGGACTTATGCTTTTAGACAGAAGTGGACAAGGCAAAGTGTATCAACTCATATCAAGAAGGCGTTTCCAACAGATGGAAGTGCTTGAGGGACAGAATATTTTGGTCACCATTTCGGGCAAGAAATCTCGAGTTCGTGTTTATTACTTGTCATGGTTGAAAAGCAAAATCATCCGTACCGATCAGGTTGGCAATGAATGCTCTTTTCTCACTTTATTTGATTTAAAATTTCGTTGTTGTAGCAAATTGAAAAAAGAAATGGATGGGTGAACGTCGGAGATCTGCAAGGTGCAATTCACTTTAAAATAGGTAAGAGACGTAAGAAGAGGTGATTGAGGACAGGCAGAAAATGTAAATAGCTACATAAACTTAAGCCCTTTCCTTTCTTTGTGCTTCAAAGTGGTGTGGCAGATTCCTCAGCATATTTCTAAGGATTGGGAAAATACTTTCCGCATATGGAGTGGAAATGGTATTGTACTTATATTGTTGCATGAAAACCACCCACTTTCGAAGCATTTCTGTTTTAATTCGTTTTTTTCTTAATGTTTGCTTTTATAATTTTTCAGTTAAATACGAACGCATCAAATTTTTGGTGATTGCGTTGCGTGACAGTATCGAAATTTACGCGTGGGCACCGAAACCGTACCATAAATTTATGGCTTTCAAATCATTTCCCGATCTTGTGCACAAACCTTTGCTTGTCGATATGACCATTGAAGAAGGAATTAGATTAAAAGTAATTTATGGTTCAAGAGAAGGTTTCCATGCTGTAGATTTGGACAACGGCCATGTGTATGATATCTACATACCGGCACATGTATGCTCGACAAATTTCATGTTTAACTTTCACTAAATTTTTCCTCTTCAGAGTCAGGGTCCAGTGACTCCACATACAATCGTAACTCTTCCTAATTCAAAAGGAATGCAACTTCTTTTATGTTATGACAGTGAGTTCCAATAATCATCGTCGAATATATCATAGTTACTGTTTGGTGTATTTAGATGAGGGTGTGTATGTAAATACTTATGGTAAAGTTAGCAAAAATATTGTACTGCAATGGGGAGAAATGCCGACGTCAGTTGCGTACATCGGAACTGGTCAAATCATGGGTTGGGGCAACAAAGCGATCGAGATACGTAATGTTGAAACCGGACATTTGGATGGTGTGTTTATGCACAAAAAATCTCAGAAGCTGAAGTTTCTATGCGAAAGAAACGATAAAGTAACGATCATTTCAAGCATCGATTCGTTGATTAAAACATTTCTTATTGACAGGTGTTTTTCTCGTCGGCAAAAGGTGGATCCGCGTGTCAAATTTACTTCATGACTTTGAACAAACCGGGAATGGCTAATTGGTAATTGGCAATGCAATTGTAAATCCAATTCCGGTTGAAAATGATTGCTTAAGGTGCCACAATTTGCTCGCTCTTTGAGCGGGTTTTAGTCATAATCACTTTTATAGTTGCTTTTGTTTAAATGCCAATCAGCTTTATTTAATTATGTTTGTACTATAATTGCTAATGTTTTAATAAATATCGAAACTTAAAAGAGTTCGAAATCTTACCAATCAAGAGTTGTTTGTATGAGCTTCTTAAATAGTTAAGAACGTCCGAAGTTATATTCGCTCAATCGATGGTGCTTCTTATCGACATTCCATTGAATTGCTTTTGAACTAGGCGAAGCAAAACGTTATAATCATTAATGACAATCATTGAAAAACGAAAATAACTTGAGAAAAACATTAAAATAATGAAACTCTAATGTTAAAATTACATTACACACACAAAAAAATCGAACTTAGCAACAAAACAGAAAATAAATTTTGATAAATTGAATTGAGCAAAATTCGTGCGCCGTTTCGCACAGAGAAGAACTTTCTTTGCAAAATTGTACATTTTGTACAATTAGCACAAAAAAAATGCGAGCTAATCAATTTGAGAACGAAAATTATTTCACTTATAGTCTGATTATACACCAAAATGATTCAATAATTCTTATTTTTGCTTCATTGAAGACTGATAAAGGTAAGTCAACAAATTTTTTTCTTAGAATATAGTGTTGCGCAGATGCGAGCTTTACGGTACTTGATCACTAACTTAGACTAGAGAACTGCTTATATTATAACAACACAAGATTAACTTCAGAGACACACGCACTGGCTGAGTACCAACTTTACTACTCTCTTCTTTATTATTCTGCAGATACATTTATATGTGTAGTTATCTATGATAATAGTAATCTCTATGTTAAGGTATTTACTCATGTCTACCCTTGAATAGGCGACAATAGTTTCAAACGAATTGCTGATAAACTAATTGATTTAATCTTTTCATCTTTTTAAATTCTTGCAAAATAATTGATTATGAATGAAGTTATCTCGCATGCGGATTAGTGTTAAATAAAATCTTTTCATCAAGTCTATGGTAAAAATTTTTGTTTTTTCGATTGCGAACTGAAACCTCAGCCAATTTTATGGGGTTTGTTTCATATGAAAGAACTATTGAACTGCTATCATATGAAAGATGTCTCATAATTCTTTATCAAAGTTGCTTTTAAGATCTTTCAACGTAAATAATAATTAAGATACAAATAATAATATCTACATTATATACTAAGCTAACATTGTATTCAATCAAGTAGAACCTTTAGATTTATTCAAATTTGCTGATATTCTAGATGTCGATAGTTGAGCTTCTATCTCTTCTTTCGTCTCTCCCTGTTCCTCGTCTTCATCATCAATATCGATAACCATAGTTGACTCGTCTTCTGATGTATATTTAATAAAAAATTAAATTAAATTAAGATATCAAATGAATATCAAGTTGCTTTTTACCTCCAATTGTAAAACTTTCTTCCATTCGTTTCATTTCGATTTCGACAATTTCTTTCGTTAAATTTAGCAATTGATCTTTGCTTCGCTTGCTTTTAATCGCTCGCGTAAGCAATTCGTGAATTTCACGCAATTTTCGCTCATATTCTTCGAGCGATTCGATTCGGTCGGCGATGTTTTTTGCGACCACTTGATTCGAATCGTTTATCACTTCGCTTAAATACGATTTTACGGTTTGATATGCGTTAAACAATTCGCCGATTTGTGCATTTAAATGAGCCAAACGCTGGTTAGCGCTTTCAACATCGCTTAACACTTCGTTCACTTTAGTTTTAGTTTTATTTGAAATTGAAATTAAGCAAACTACAGTAGTGAACAAAAATAATTTTAAAAAACTTTTCGAATCGTGTTTCAAATTATGTTAAAGTTAAATTTGAAATTCTAATAGAAAAATGAAAATTTTCAATTACTTACACCAAAATGAGAAAATGATCAAAACAAATAAAAAATAAATTTTTGTGGTTCTGAACATTTGATATTTTAAGGTTGTGATTTAAAATGATTCTTGTTAAGAGAAAAAAAATTAACTTAAAAATTTGTATTATTTAAAAAATATTTTAATTAAACATAATTAGAACACATGAAGTTGTTTAATTAGCGCAGACATTTTAATTTAACTCAATTTCTGCGGAAAACTGCGATCGTATTTCGCTGCTTAATCGAATTTATAAAATTACGAATTTTAAACATGTTTTCTCATTATTCAAAAGTAAAAATATTTTAACTTGATGTAAAAATTTTTTTTTAATTTACATGAACACAATAAAAACTTTACAATTAAGAAGCGGTAAGTAAAATCAACGTTAAAAATTAGCTCAGATTTGTCAAGAGAAGAAAATTTTGTCTCTCTAACGATTCTTAATAATATTTGAATCGTAATTCTGTGGAAAAATATTTGTGATTCAAAGAAAAGACAATAAAAAAGTAATACAAAAATCATTTTCTTCAGCTTTTTGGTTTTTATTGTTTTTTGTGAAACATCATTTAGTCAATTTTCCGAGAAATTCTTTTTTATTCCATAAAATTATTTATTCCACATAAATTTTATTTTTACTTTGCGAAAATTCGTAAGTAAATGTAAAATGCAATGCTAAAGCAATGATTAACGAAGAAGATCATATTGAGAAACAGCCTCAGCTTCAAGCTTATAAAACGCCAAGCGAGAAGTTCGAAAAAATCATTTCACAACGTTACCTGAAAGGTGAATTGTATTTCAATAGCTTTGCTTAAATTAAATAAGAAAAGTCCACATTGAACGATGAATTTTTCGAAAGATTTCATTCACAATTATTTGATAAATAAGATAAGATAAGATAAAATAAAATAAAATAAAAGTTTAATTCTTTAAAAAGTTTTAATTTTTAGCGAAAAGAAACGAGCTAAACTAAGAGAATTTGTGTTTTCTTTGAAATAGGCGATTCATATGCGCAGTTGAATTCCACTTTATTGGAAAGTTTATTGAATTTCAATTTTAGTAAGAATAAAGTTTGAAATGGGTAAACCAAAACTTACCATCGCCGTTACCGAAGTAAGTGAAATTTTAGTTTAAATGTGTGACTAAAGTTTTTTAAAGTTTTTAGATCTTGTTAAAGTGCATAGCAAAACAGAAATAAGAGGAGGCAAATTTATGCGTACATTGCACAACTTGTACAAATCTAAATTTAAGTAAAATAATTTCAAAGTAAAATGAATTCTAATTAAGTAAATTTAAAGCGTTTCTTATGTGCCGTCGAGCGAAGTTACATTCGGTGCGAATATTGGAAATGGCTCATACTCTGGACCCATTGGAATGATACAGAGAAACGTTCGAATTGAAAATGCTCTAAACGTTATTCAACTTAAAATTTATCCTCTTAGGAAGTGGATACCGCACTCTCTCCAGGCCCGATGGATATCGGCGGTGAACCAGTTGCATTCACACCAGTGTGCAGAGATATACAATTTCGCATTCACAGCGCGATCAAGTCGTTTTCGAGAGAAGAAGGAGGAATTTTAACAAACTTCAAACTATTTGATCTCGCTTCATGCGCTTGCTTTCTCATCGTCGCACTCTTGTCCATCGTCATATTCAAGCGTTTGAAAATTCGCCACTGTGTGTTTAATATTCCCTCTCTGCTATTTATGCAATGGTATCAAGATGTAAACGCGTCGAGAGCAAAAATATTTTACGCGGCGTTCGTTTTACACGCACTACTCGCGTATTATTACTTCTCAGCGAATTTTTGCACCACACTTTCGACGAAAACATATTACGAGCGAATGGATGACCTGAACGATGTTCACCTGAGCGGTCGATTTCCTTTTTTCGACGACTCGTTTACAATCTCAAATGCATTCAAGTTGGCGTCGGATTCAATTCACGAAACGCTTTGGAAACGAGGCGTAAAACATTTCAACGGCGATCCAGTTGTTGGTGCAAAAGTCGTTGAGGAACTGTTCAAAGGTCGGATGGAAAAAACGAAACGATTAGGAGAAGTTCTGATTAAGAGAAAAGCAGTTTTCATCGGTGTTTACGATCCAGGAATTGCGGTAAAACGTTTCACTTGCTTCATAATATCAACTCAACCGTCGGTGTTGTCGAGTTTTTCGAAAGATTGCAGAATCAATTTTTCGCCACCATTCGGAAACGCGCTTATGGTTGGCTACTACAGTAAGAACATTACAGCGAGTTTGAAGAAATCATTAGATGATAGGTGAGAAAATGATGATCTAAACAAATTTTATTTTTAAAATTTAATTTGTTTTCAGTTACTACAGAATATTCGAAAGTGGAATCACACTGAAGATAATCACTTTAGTCTCGGAATCGTTTTCGATGTCATTTAAGGAAAATGAACGCTGCGAGAAACAAATGTTCGAGAAAGAAGCTCGAGTGGAAGATAAAGTTGTTTCGATAGATTTCGATGCGTTTCGATCTGCTATCGCTATGTGTGCAACTCTAATGCTTCTACCGATTGTGGTTTTTGCTGTCGAGTTCTTTCGTTCATATACACTGACTACGAACATCATCCGTCCACTATAAAAATTTGAGTTTTTGACGTTTTAAGTAGAATAAATTATTTTTTATGATTAGAAAAAGCATAAAATTAGTTGATTTTAGCGATATTCATTAAGCAACTACAGCAATTTACACTTGTTATCATTTGTTTTTTGCCACTCTTTTGAAAAAGTTTTGCTTTTTGGCACTTTCGTGTGAAAGAGAGGAAACTCAATTGAAATATTGTACGTGAAAAACGATGTAAATTGATTTTTTCAATTGATGCGAATGTAAAAAGTGAGAAAAATAAAAAACAATTGGTGACGACGAGGGCCAAATGGTGCGCAACAGATTCTATGGTTGAAATCGTGAGATTAGTATGCATCAAATAAAAACAAAAAGCTTTTGTCATGAGAGTAAACAAAACACAGAGAAAGTAACGAGAATATGCGGATGTCGGTGATAATCACGGCAAAGTGGGGCAAGCGGTTAATGCCGAGCTCGTTGAGAGCGAAGCGGCGAGTGTTTCGCAAAACTAGAAAACTTGACGTTTTAAATTAAAAAAACTAATGTGAAAAATTTATTTTTTCACCTATAAAAACAATTTTTTATTTTATTTAGTTAGTTAAATATTTGAATAAGTTGTTCACTTAAATTAACAAAGTTGTAAAGATAAATTCGTTCAGCTTGATAAATCAAACAATTCGATAAGAAAATAAAATTAATCTTAACGATAAATTCATAAATTGGGAAAATTAAATTTCATAGGATAACTTAGAGCAAAAAGTTTAGAGATAACCGTGAGAATAAAATAAAAAAAAATGTTTGCATTGAAAGTGATTGTATTGCAAAAGATTGAATTAATTCCTTGATAGGAATGTATTGAAATTATTTAATGTTTTTTATTCAGCAGATTTTTAAATAAATTAACCTATAGAAATCAGTCGATTTAGCAATTTGAACTATTTTCATAGAAAAGCTTGTGAATTTTTAAAACTCATTAATAGAAAACAATGAAGCTTACGTCAATCGAAATCGCGCCATTGCCGAATTTTCAATTTGTTCTCTAAGACAATAATTTTACTTTTATTTCATTTTTAAAATTTAATTAACAGATTTTGAATAGAAAACAAATAAAAATTTTAGCAATTAAAGTATTTCTAAAAATGAGAATATCAAAGCCCCGATGAGCTTAATTCAAATAAAATTTTTTATTATTTCTCTGATTCTTATCATTTTCACATTTGAATAAATTCGTTTGGCTTTATAAATAAAACCAACTGTAAGGCAGTCAAATTCATGCTTATAATTAATTCGTGAATTGAGTTGAGCAATTAGTGGATTAGAATAATTTTTAATAAAATGATTTTTTAAAAATTGAGCGAATTTTAAAATTTATAAATCATTGTGTTTAAATTAATCGATTCCTGGTAAATCAAATCTAACAGTGAATTTTTTAAGCTAATTAAACGAATGCAATGATTACGTAAGTTAAAAAATTTGTTACGAAAATTGAAATCACCTTACATTTGATTGAAAACAAGCGTGTTTGATCAAATTTTATGAAAAATATTTGAAAAATATTTGAAAAATATTTTTCAAAACTTGTGGAAAGTGCTTATTAAACTTAAAATTTTACACAACTATAAAAAGGCGAATTTTTTTCTGTTCACACACAAGTTTGAATTCGCTTCGTAAGATCAATTGATTCTTTCGAAAATGATTCGATTTTATTTTCAACTCTTTTTTCTTTCTGCTTTCATTCTATCCTTTTCAGTAGGAAGATTTCGCGGAAATTATCATCTCAAGAACTTAAGAGAAGTACAAATTTTTTAATTAATAATTTCACAAAAAAATTAATTTTACGAAAACATTTAGGTGAATATTCATCGTGATTCTAATTACCAATTGCCTAACCAAGTCGCTAACTCGGTTTCTCAAATCACAAAGAAACTAATGGAAAAATCGCTGAAAGATCACGAAAACATGGTATTCTCGCCTTATTCGATAAATGAAGTACTCACACTGATCAATCTCGGTGCCGAGGGTTCAACTAAAGCCGAACTGGAAAAATTTCTCGGAATGAAGACAGCCAAATCTTATTATGAAAATCTCAGAGAGGTAAAAAAGTGAAAATCTTTTTATTATCAATGTAATTTATGGTTTTAAAATTACAGTTGCATTCTAAATACGCAAACATGGATGAAGTACAAACGGCAAATTTGATATTTACTGACTTCTGGCATAAACCGAAACCCTTGTTTCGAAAAGAAGCTCGTTATTATCATAATGCTCGCGTGGAAGAAACATCTTTTACTATTAACAGTAAATTATTTCAAAAGCTCATTAATGATAACATAAAACAACTTACTCGCGGGAAAATAGAAAATTTTTTGGATGAACCGCTAGATCCGTTTACCGTTATGATCATTTTGAACGCGATTTCGTTCAAAGCTAACTGGAAGGAAAAATTTGATGCTGAAGAAACACAAATGAAACCGTTCACGAACTCGCGTTATATGACAAGAAATGTGACGACGATGATTGGTATTTTTGATGCAAAGTATGATAATTCACTCGAAGTTGAATTGGTTGAGTTACCATATGAAGGCGATCAATTTTCAATGATTTTAGTCTTACCTTCGCGCGAAAAGAATATCAACGATGTTTTCAAAGCAAACAAACTCGACGCATTCATTTCGTCTATTGATAAAAAGAATTACACGACAAAAATGGAAATTGAGCTTCCGAGATTCAATATTTCGACAAAACTTGATTTGAAAGCGATTTTATCTAATCTTGGCTTGAGAAATGCAATGTCTAATTATGCTGACTACACAGGAATTTCAAGAAATCGCCCCTTGATTTCCAGCGTTCAACAACAGTCGATAATTGAAGTAAACGAAGACGGAGTTGAAGCTGCTTCTGTTACTTTTCTTGGATTCGTAGGTCGCTCATTACCCAGCCCTCCTAAGCTAATTCAGTTCGATCATGAATTTGGTTTTATCGTTCGGGATAAGATAAACAAAATTATTTTGTTTGCTGGAGTAATTAATGATCTCGATGGCTAACTGATTTACTAAATTTGAATTGCTTGCATGAAGTTTTCTGTAGTGATTGATTTAGAATGAAATAAAAATTAATTAAAATTCAAAATTTTATCATTAATTTAATTTTTTCAATTTTTAAATTCAAAATGGCAAAAAAATTTAAAAAATGAATAAAAAATATTAAATCATAACTAAAATTCGTGAAAAAATTTGAGAGTTTTCAAGACAAAAGTAGCCTTATTTTGTTTATTTCAATATAATTTAAAGTTTTCATCATAAATGTTTCTAATATATTCAATTAAACACAAAAGTCGCGAATAAAAATCACAAAAACTTTGATCGTAAAAAATTTTCTTCTCTGTGTAAATAAATGATCAACTAGTAAATGCTTAAATCAACGCTTAATTATAAACGAACTGCAACAATTATCTACATTGAAGAGTTCACATTCATCGTGATCGTGATACATTCACGAGAGTAAACAAAACACAGAGAAAGCAACGAGAATATGCGGGTATCGGTAATAATCACGGCAAAGTGGGGCAAGCGGTTAGTGCCGAGCTCGTTGAGAGCGAAGCGGCGAGTGTTTCGTAAATGGCACGTTTATGCATTGAAAACTTGTTTTAAGCATTAGTCTTGCTGTCACATTCGCCCTAGCCGAATTTGTTTTGCTTTCCT
>NCKU01002348.1:0-19536 GCA_003675995.1 Dinothrombium tinctorium
TTCAAAATGTGAAATGTAAGTTCAAAACACTGTAAGATTATATTTTTATCGATAAGTGAGCTTAACTGCAAAGCACACTATGAATTAAGCGTCTCGTTAAAGTTGCTTTGCAGTTAAGCTAACTTTCGATAATCGAAACATTTTATTTTGAATCGATAGTACACCAAGAATGTTTTTTATTCATTCAACTTTTCGCAAAAACGAGGGTTAGACTTGCAAGTTCTGATAGTATAATGTATGTGAGATGATTTAAATTTTAAATTTTTTATTTGTGAGCTTCATATGGAATGGAATGAGATTCAGATATGTTAAAGTGGAAGAAATCAGTTTCAATATTGCAAATTCATCCATCATCGATTTCTTTTTCGATTGTTAAAAAATGCAAAAAGTTTCAAACAATGTTTTAAATTTTTTATTAACCGAAAAATCGTAGAGAAAATCTGATGAAGCTTTCCAAAATCGAGCTTTTTTATAATGAAGAATGGCTGCGATTTATGTAGTAATAAATCAAACGACGAGTTTGAAAAATGAAATCGAAATGAAAAATAAATGGAGCGTTTGATTTTCGACGAGTTAGTTATTTGAAGCTTTGTGGAAAACAAATTTTCATTTCGCTAAAGCAAAGAGAGAAAATTTGAAATCCAAATTTTTGCTCGGCTTCAGCAAACTTGCGATTTTTTTTATAAAAAAGAAAACAATATAACAAGAAAGTCAAGCAAACTTTTCGTTTTCAAAGCACGAACTATTAGTTTTCAAACCGTATGATTTCGCAAAATTTACATTGGTAGTACATTGGAGTACTTTCGAGAGGCGGTAGAAACTTGCCGTCATCAGAGAAATGTTCTTTCTATTTACTTTGTTCATCTTGTTTACGTTTAAAAAATTCATTTTATTTACAATTCAAATAATGAATTTGAACGAAAAACAAAAATTTTATCGAAAATTTTTCTTATATGGTTTGCCCATCGCCTTAAATGAAATCAAATGGATTAAGTGCGTCCTAAATTTATATTCATAATTGAGAAATACAATAAAGCGTTACAATAGACATACCTAATTTTGATTTTTTTCAAAAAATTTGTTCAAAACAATGTTTCAACTTGTAAACGACATCGGCAACGCTCGTTGTACGAAGTTTTGCGCTCGTAAATCTTCGCACTTTTGTGCTTTGCACCACAACGATGAATGACCAAATCGGCTATCTCCAATACGACAGCAAAAAACTTGTATGCTACATGTTTACATTTGGCCAACATTCATTCGTTCGCAACTCTATTCTTCGTTTCGCTCACAAGCCCGAATTTAACGCTGTTTCGTCTAACAATACGCGAACTTAGCTTACCTGAGTTAGCTTTTCCACATAAGTATTAATATTATTTTGTGTATTCAAACGCATTTTGTATTCGTGGTTTGTGAATAATAAAGTTTTCTTCGAAACCTGCAAATCCATTGTTCATTCTTCGAACATTTCTTGTGACGCTAACGATTCAACGCATTTTTCATTTATTCCAAATCTACAGTGCGTTCAAAAAGTAAGTGATACATTTTTCGATTACTAGTAACATGTTTAATACACAAGTAAAATTGATATTAAAAAGCGCTTAAGCATTATTTAGCAATGATTTATTTTGTTTTACTTTTCTAAATAGTTTCTCTCTTCAACATTTAACATTTTTTGATTTTTTTGCATTGACCCTCTTGTGGTCTGGATGAATTAAGTGATTTTGTTTTTGGGATTATGACTGAAAATCTCAATTGCTTTAATACTTGATTTGTGTTAAATGTGAAAATTATTTTCATTTGTATCTTTAATGTTATTCATGTTGAACCGCTTAAAAGCAATTTTTCAGTTTTAATGCAGCGTTATCAGACATCTATCATAAGTAGAGACAGCAATGCGAAAGTTCAAAATTTTCAAAGTTGATAATAAAACTTAGTAAAAAACTGCTACTTACTAAAAATGAATGATTTTTGACCGAAAACACAATTGGAGGAAATTTTATCAAAAGCAGAAAATAAAATTTTGCGTTGTTTCGCTTTTCGAATCATAGAGAATGTTTTATTGATATAAAAATGCTTTGAAGCTGTTGATAAATTGTGTTTAGTTAGTGTTTCGAAGATTTATAAAGCGATGGCTTAACGGTTCAGTGGACCAAGCTCAATTTATGTTCAATAAAAGTTTGATATAAAGTTATGAGTTTCATTTTTTTTTCTTTAAAGAAAGACGCGAAACACTGTTTGTCGTTTATAGCTTATTGATAGTTTAAAATGTTTGAAGCTAAATAATAGAGTAAAGCATGTATGCAACTGCAAATTAGTGAAATGAATGAAGTGATGTTTTCCTCGAAAATTTAATTTTAAACGAATGCTTGACAGAAAGCACATTTTTCAGCAGCGATGAAATCTTTCAAAATTTACTTTGGGTTTAGTAAAAAAGATTGATCGTATACGAAAGCTAAACAGAAACATTTTTTATGTTCAATTTCTTGAAATCGAATTAAATGGGTAGTAAATGGCTTTTAGAAAATTGTTTTTTTGACATTATGGTACCAAAAACAAACATTATTTGGATTTTTGTAGCTTGCTTTGAAAATCTCTCTTTGAATGCGATGTTAAATTGTTACAAAAGTGGGTAATTCGAGTGTTAAAAATTCGTAGTACCAAAATAAAGATTTGAGAAAAAAGTAGCCATGAGTTACTAGATACTGCAGTATTATACGATAAGCATCGATGGTCCCTTTGTTGCTCTCACTTAAAAATTATTTTTTTATTTTCTTTAATAGATGATAAAAACTTTGCTGGACTCGAATGATGCAAATTTAGTCGGCTACTTCTACACATAGTATTACATGCACTACTACCTGTACAGAAAGTAATTTGCCCCTTCTTTAGAACGTACAAACTTTTGATCGCTTTTTCGTATTCGAGTGATTCTTTTACAGCATTTAAAATCAAATATTTTTGTTTAATTTTTGAATTGACATCATGAATTACACAACAAGTTTTCACACAAAAGGGGTGCAAAAAAATTGAAAAAATATGTTGTTTAGATTGTGGCGTGCGCGCTCGCCATAGTGCAAGCGATATCACCAACAATCGTCATACAAAGATTTTTACACACTCTTTGTACTTTCGCCCTTTGCAGCACAGCAAAAGATGACAACATCGGCTATCGCCAATGCGATAGCAATAACTTGTGTATTAAAATCTCATGTAAAAGGAATATTTGGCTCTTTCGCCGACGTGCAATTTTCTCGCTTTAAAACGCATTTTGTACTCGTGTTTTGTCAATAATAAAATATTTGTCTAACTCTAAAAATCGTTTGCGCCTCCATCGGACCTAAATTATTGTGATGACAAGGCCCAATCGTCACATAATAAAGAGGTTTCAGTATATTTGAGTGAAGTTGAATAGTAAAATGTATGTTTAAGTTAGAAGAGTTTTTCAATTTTTTCATGTGACCATTTCATTACGAGTTAATTAAGTTACTTTGATGTTAGTTAGAAAAAAGAATTCTTAAATAAAAATTCTTATTAATTAAAAATATCGGAAGCAAAAATAAACACCTCAACATTATTCTAACATTAATTCTTTGGAAATTTTGTGAGTCGCCTTAATTCAACAGATTCATTATTGCCTCAGAAAATGTATTGCCGCAATGCATATTGTTTGCTCGCCGTTCGAAAGTTGATCAGCGAATTGAACAGTTTTTCGTGCTTTCTTATCGCATTTAAAAGCTATTGCATACAAATGAATTTCAACGCAAAGTGAAATGTTCATTTTGCTTATAAAAATTCACAAATTCGTTTTATTTTTTCAAAACTCACTTTACAATGTGAAATTGACGTGTGCAAATAACGAGCGATTTCAGTGTGACTTTTTTGTTTTGTAAAAATAGTTCACGAGTTATCGTTTGTTATTAAAAGACGTGCAAAAATCAAGTCTTTTCATTCGATCTCGTTTTTTCGATTTCATCAATGGTGAGTTAAGAAATTATTTGCATTTTTAACATTTATCTCTTTTAATTTTTATTTATAAAATAAAGTTTTATCTTCTAAATTGAGAAATGCACCCTTAGCTTGCGTCTCTTTATCAATTATCGCTGGACAAACATTTTTCCGAAACTGTATGCATGCGAATTTGCTTAATTTTTAATAAGTTTTTTTTTGCACTCTTTTGTGTGAAAACTGTTGTTTTTTAATTCATGATATCAATTAAGAAGTTAAACAGAAATATTTCTTCTTAAATATTGTAAAAGAACTACACGAATGCGAAAAAGCGATCAAAAGTTTTTTACGTTTTAAAAAAGGGACAACTTACTTTCTGAACAGCTATTATTGTGAAGCACAGGGAGCAGTTTTTGAGATAAATGCATTCAATTGCTTTATAAGACAGGTTATACATTTTGTGGCAATATCCATTTCACTAGCCAATAAACTACAGATCGGCAAAAATGTAAAAATAAAAACATGTTCCCGCCCGCTACCGAAAATAAGCAACTGCCATCACGATAGATATCCAACGCCGCCCTATCCAGACATTTAATCTCTCACTTCACCAACAGATTCAGCAATTTAAATTCCCATTAATAGTTAAGGAAAAAGAATTCAAAAAGTTTTCACTTTTTCAAAACGCTCAAAGTTTTCGCTTTAAATGAGAGTTTATGGGAGCACTCGAGAAAATTTTTTGATGATTTAATTTTACTTAACGAATGTCGAGGATCACGAATATGTAAAAGTTAAACTCTATAAGATATTATATAAGTTAGATTGATAAATTTTTTGTCGAAGTTAGTTTTCGAATTTTAATTTATCTCTATTAGCTTAGATTAGGCTTAAATTTAAATCACTCAAATCCATTTGTGTTTTCCATAGCTTTTTTATCTTTTTGGTACATTAATTTTTACTTTAATTGAAAGAAGAGATTATTTTAAAAGAAAACTCTTGCCAGTCTGTGTTTGTCAAGATTCATTCAAGATTTGCTTTTTAATGTATCTGAATAAAAACAATTTTAGTCTTCAATGGAAGATTATGATTATGATGATAAGAATATCGAGATGGGTTCTTTTTGCTAAATTTTGAGTAAGAATTATTTTACATTATTTTACGTAAAATAAACATCCCTAGCTGGATGAAGGAGGAAATTTTTTAAAACATTCTTTCATCGACTGTACTACTTCCCTTTTACTAATATACTTCCCTTAAAAATTGAGAATCGATTATTTATTCCATAACTTTTCAAATCACCTGGAAAGTTTTTGAATTATTTATTCGAAAAAGAAGCTTTCGTTCGATGTTTCGAGGTAAATTTAAAGATTTAACCTTATTTTTAGGTTTTTATAATGTTTGAATTTAAAATTTTTGATAAAATGCACAAAAGTGTGTTTTTGCGAGAATTTTTGAACTAATGCATTTCATTCTGTCTCAAAGGATTGAGCCTGTTCGAAAATGTTTGCTTAAATAAACATTTTCCCTAAAGATGTTTAGCCTCAATTGAATGATAGAGATGGAAGGAGAAGCGTTCAGGTTATAGACTTTACTTTTTTACATAAAATGCGATAAACAAAAAATATTATTTCGCTCTTTTGCCTATTTAATAATTGTACAGCTACCGTCAATTTATGTCGCATCTAATCATGTATAAAATTCACTCTAATCTGGTGATTAATATTTCTGAAACGATATTTGCATAGGGAAGATTAAATAGAAATAAGCATATTTATTAAACATATCGCAAAGAACCACCATTCTTTTCAATAAGTTCTAACTGGCAATAAAGTTCGAGCTTAATTTCTTTCATGATAAAAACGGTAAGTCATGGCTTCCAAAATAGCAATACAATCGTCGATATCTGAATTCACACTTATTTTCTCACTGTTACATTTTCTTCTATCTTTTACACCTGTTTTTGTATATCTTTGTAACAAGCGTTGAATGGTTCTCACATCGCTGCCAAATCTTCGTTTGTTTCAATTTCCTAGGTGCTCTATTATGTTTATTTACGTAAAATGTAAAATAATTTTTACTCAAAATCAAGCAAAAAGAACTAATCTCGATATCTTTATCATCATAATCATAATCTTCCATTGAAGACTAAAATTTGAAGGCTAAAAATTGTTTTTGTTCAGATACATTAAAAAGCAAATCTTTTAGAAAGGCTAAATATAAGAAGCGCGTTCGAATGTTCTACCGACAATTTTATATTTCTTTTAACAAGAGAACCATTAGAATGGTGAAGAGTTTTTCTTTAAAAAGCTTCTCATAACAGATTCAAATGTTTTATTATAGAATCCATAGGCCCCTTATGCACATATCGATCGTGATAAGTTTTATTCCTATGCAAACTTTATAATATGGATGCGATGGTGAAAGTGTTTTAATGTTACATGTGACCAACATCATGAATTTTTATTGGATTTGCATTTTGATAATGCAAATTTTTTCGCAAATTTCTTTATTATATTTTTGTAACTTGCCTAAAATAAGAGCAATTATTTAAAAACTACATATTTCGAGAGCAATCAACATGAAGTTCATCAAAAAAGCTTTAAAAACAAAATCCGACTAAAACCAGTGAATTTTTTAAAAGTAGCATTGAAACATTTTTACCATAGATTTAATTGTATAATTCTGTATTCGTCTATGGTTTGTATAATTTACACTTTGACAAAATTTATTTGCACTAAGTGTAAATTTACGCAAAAAAAAGTATAAAATTACACTGAGTAAGTGTATTTTTTTGTAAATTACGTAAAAAATTCTCAACTTAATTTAGTGTAATTACATTTATAACATCCCCACATACAGCACTTATGCCATGTTTACTTTAAATAATTAAAAATTTTTACCTATACGTTAACCTGAAAATTATGCTTCAATTCAGGCGATTTAAAGTTCGATAGATGATAAGATACAAAATAAATTAATGGCATCTCTACTTGTATACGCTGTTCACTTAAATAAAGCGCTTTTCTAAGGTTTTTTCATTATTTTTGCTTTATTTTTAAATGAACAGAGGCTGAACAGAGGGTACTTTAATTAGCTATAATTTTGAATGTGTTAAAATTTGAAGAACAGTAAGATCAATACCATAGAAGAGATCTAAACCGGTTAGTTTTCGAAATTTTGAACGTGTTCGCTATTTAACAGATGATTTCTTTGATCGATTCCTCATTTAAATTTATGAAACTTGAAATCCTGATTTTTTTGTCTTTTCTAGCATCACACAATAATTTCTTTATTTTATTTTTATTTTATCTTATTAAAAATTAGCTTGATTAGTGATTAAAAATTCATTTTATTCAAAAATCTTTTCTTCCTAATGAATCTTGACAAGACTGGCAATAGTTTTCTTCGTAAATAATCTCTTCTTTCAATTAAAGTAAAAATTAATGCACCGAAAAAGTTAAAAAAGCTATGGAAAACACAAGTGGATTTGAGTGATTTAAATTTTACACTTAATTGAATTTTAGACTTTACTGAGATTAAACAACTCGAATTTTTCTTCTCAATTTTTACTAAAAGCATGTTTTTCCACTTACACAATTTATATATTTCGATACATTTTTTATTTATTTACTTTCTGTAAACATTGAAAATTAAGAAAATTTCAAATTATAAAAAAATTGCGAAAAGAATAATTAGAAAAATTTTTAATTTGGTCAAATGGCGAAATACTTATTACCTCTGCGCTTGTTTGCTTGACAAATTTTATCCTTAAAAACTCTTAATTAAATTCAATAAAAAATTTATTTTAAAGTTTCATCAGTTTAATTTAGAATACTCGCTCCGTGCTTTTAAAATTCAGAGAAATTAAACGAAAAATAGTTTTTTTCATAAATGAATAATCTAGTTATGCTCATGTATTATTGACATTAATCGCATTACATTTGAAGAAAATTAAAGTAAATTAAATCTAAATTTTGATCTTCATCTTGCAAATAAAGAAACATGATCAGTAGGGCTCCAAAATTTTGTGATCACATAATTTTTTAATGAGAATAAAAATGAGTTGAGAACATAAGAAGTAAGAATATAAAAAAATCCGACATTGATACGTAACATAAAAAACAAATAATTTTACCCTCAACCACATAAATCACAAAATAACATAATTTGCAAATTAAATTGCAAAAACTCCTCCATTTTAAATTTTCAATAAAAAACGAAATGTATTGATAAAACAATTAAATTTTCACACTATTTTAGTGTTATTCAATCGTCCAAATAAATATTCCTATTTGTAGAATTGAATTGTGCTTTAATATTCAAGACTGGTCATAATCCAGGAATATATTAGATTATCTCTCATAGTGCTACTAAATATTTTGAATGAAGTTAGGTCAAAACTTAAAGGATCTTTGCAAAAATTAGAGAATTCTGAAGAAGAAAAGGAAGATAATAAGAAAAATCCGGATATTTTTGATTTTACGTCTGAAGAAGAAATTTTGAACATAAATCGAAAGTTGTTTTCGCAGCTTTGGTGACAGTTGAGGTCAAAAGATCTTTTTCAATGTATAACTCTATTTTACTTGACAATCTCACATTTTTTTTTGCCCAAAAATCTTAAAAATACATGGCTATATACTCTAAATCATTTCTTTAAATATTTGCTAAAAATACACGAAGTTTACCACATAAATTTTCATTTTTAACCACAAAATCACCCACATAATTTCGAAAAAATTTACCACTTAAATTTGAAGCCCTAATGATCAGAATTGTTTGAGCGAGCGTCTAGCGTTTGTAGGCGATGAGCAAATGAAAAAACTTCATTTCAAGTGAATTTTAATTTATTCAAGTAGGTTTAAATGAAGCTCAAAACGAGCTTCTTCTTCTTTTTCTTCTCGAGAAGCATCGAAATACTTGCAAATACTAAAAAGCATTCGAGTGACAATAAACGAATGGCACAAATTTTATTTTGTTTCTCAATTCTTTTTCGTTCGTAACAAACATTACATAGTAATATTAATTGAAAAGTAATTTTTGAAATTAAAAACAAATCCGACAGCGCTCACAGCAGTCGAATGATTTTAGCGTTTTTTTGTTTTGTTTATAAACAACAAATTACATAACATATTGTGTTTTAACAGACTTAGTTTTAAGATTGACTCTAAACTCAGTTTATTTTCAACCGTTGAATTGCCAAAAAATTGTTTCGTCGTATGTGTTTTGTTATAAATTCTCATCTATTCGTGTTCTTAATTTTTTTAACCCTCTGCCGTTTTTTTATTAAAATGTGTTTAATTTTAAGAATGAAAAATTCATAATTTATTTGCAATTTTCAGGAGAAAGATAATTTGAAAAGAAAAACTCGATTAAAAACTCAAAATTTGCATTTTAAATACTCGCTGTTTAGATTAGATTTGGAGTTTTTTTAATGACTGTTGCAAAGCATTCAGAAAATATGCGCAAATTTTCTTTTTCTTGCAATAATTTTCAAAGAGATTATGAGAGATGTGAAATTAAAGTTCAATAAATTCTAATAATTCTATCATATTTCGAAATATTTTTTTAAAAGTATGCTGAAGCTTGTTTTTGTCAATATATCCGCTAATTTATTGAGCATCGGCGATAGAGACAGTAAAGGTTCTGCGATTGGCATCGAGACTTTCAACAATCTGCATGTCTTGTCACAAACGTTAGCTTTTCTACGCAGTTATGTTTTAGAAAAGTTTTTTCGCTCTTTTTGTATTTGCAAACAGCCAGACTCGCTAATATTGATTACTACATGTCTGCTTCGTTTTTCGTGTTTAAAAGACTCGACATTAAATTAATTCTAAAAAAGAGTTCCTTTATGTCTCGGACACTTTATCGCTGATCCGAAATGAGAGAGAGAAATTTTTTGGGTAAAGGAAGATTGTTTTGTTTGCTCTTGTTGCCTATGAATTTTCGACTAATTTCGAGCGATTTCGCTTATCAGAAATAAGCAGCAATTATCAGAATAACGACTATTGATGCAAAAAAGTAGAATCCTCTTGGTTTTCTTTTCACATTGCATTAATTACTAGTTTGATTTTCATTTTCTCGTCGGTTCTCGTAAATAATCCTCGAACTGCACACAAATGCCGCTGTTGTTGTAGACCTATGAATTATTGAGAGCAGCGAGGATATCGCCTCTGGACAGGTAGTTAATTGTTTATTTTGAAATTTTCATGAGTTTTTCTGTAAATTTAAGCTTGAGACACTTTGTTCGTTGTTTTGCTTGACTGTTGTGATGCAGATAATCTCACGAACAATCGCGGAAGGTTGTGTGTTTAAACAATTAGATGAGGAGCAGACGAAAGACAAACTACGGTTGATATGATTGTAAAGCATGTGAACACAATGAGACACAGTCTGTCGATGACCATTCCCGCAAATTTCCACTCTTGAATAATCTCAGCCAATTCGTCTTCGCGCCGCATTCGATTGGTGATGAAACGCAGTTCTTTGAGTATTGCACTTATTTCTTTTGATTGAGTTGTCTGATTTGTTGCCGTTGGCGAATCGTTGAGTGGACAAGTCGGTTGAAGACCTGGTGATGGCTCGCCGCCCTCATCACAACAGTGAGAAGCAAGAGTTTGCTGTTGCCTGAACGAAGGATGATTGGGAAGCGAGTGTTGCGAAGCAAAGTTATTTAGGTGAGCATAACAAGGACACGCTGTTACAGTCGGCGCTCCTCTTATTGCGTGTAATTGCAAATAATCGTCGTCTAAATCAATTACATTTGGCATTACCATTCCTCGAGAGCTTTGCATTTGTTCGGTGAATTCTTTCATTTGGTTATTTATATTAGAAATTCCTGGTTTCAAACTCGACGGCGATGCGTTTTTGCTCGGCAAATTCACGTTGGGCGACGCAGGCTTTTTAGGCGGCTTTAAGTCGCCCGGTCGCGACATTCGCAATATGAATGGCAGCCATTTGAGAACCAATGTTTTCACCTGTGCAAGAAAAGCACTCACTTTCAAAAATAGCTTTTCATTCCATCTCGCTTTTGTTTTTAGTTTTTCATTGCATGCTTTCAGGCAAAGAGCACTCCTCCAAACACATTCGCCGTGCATTTAAATTATTGACTTCAACTTCCTAATGGAGTTCAGAGCAAAGAAGTATGGAAACAGAAGCGATAACTATGAAAATGCAATCAATATTTTGTGTGCACTGCTCGCCGCTTTTTATTCACTCGCAGTATTTTTGCAAAACTCAAACGGTAATGCAGCATCGTTTACGTATGTGTTTAATATAACGCGAATGCGTTCGCAAACAGCGTTTTGCTGCGATTCGTTATGAATTAATCTCGTTTCGGCGATCTTAACACAAAAAACGCGTAAATTTCTGGCAAGTAACATTGAACGCGCACTTAAAACACTTCTCATCTGATGAGGAAAAGATCGCTCGCTGCCTGCGATGATTTTATCGATCAACACTCACAGTTTCAAAAACTTGCGATCGTTTTCTTCAATCACAAACGCTTTGAAGCAAAGTTTGCGCAATAACTTTTTCTTGTTTCGAGTTATTCTCGAAATTAAAATGTTCCTTCGTCGAAGAAAGAAAAAGTTTAAAAGCAAAAGAAGCGACCAATTTGATGAGCGGATCAGATGCGAACATTAATAAACAGCTGAAACGAGACTTACCCACATAGGCATTTCGCACGATTCAGAAGTTCTATGATGAAAATTGAGCACCACAACGGTCATCACAACGGAGCAGGCGACAACGATCATTATACAAGCGAAGTACGTCCCTGCGATCGAGTGAACAATTAAAAAAAGGTGAAAAAGTGAAGAGGGGATAAAGCGA
The DNA here is from genome assembly GCA_003675995.1 of Dinothrombium tinctorium. Lineage (NCBI taxonomy): Eukaryota > Metazoa > Arthropoda > Arachnida > Trombidiformes > Trombidiidae > Dinothrombium > Dinothrombium tinctorium. The sequence continues at coordinate 11,779 of NCKU01002348.1, forward strand.
GAGAGAAAAAAATTGCGAAAAAATTTGTTGCATCGAAACGCAACAGCTTTCGTTCGCTTTCTTCGAGTTTATTGCTTCGCCAAGTCTTAATTTCAATGGATCGATACAAACGAAAAGGAGAACAGCGAATCAATAAAACGGACGAAACGCATTGAGATTAAAGTAAATGAAACAATCGCGGTAAAGTAATTGCAAGTGGATTGTTAAGCTAAGAGTGAACAAATACCTATAATGGAAACTGATTCCGACGTGGGAGGCAATGTGTCAGTCAGCTGAAGCATGAACACCGACATCGAAAGCAGAATTGTCACTCCTAGCGTAAGCTTTTCGCCCGATTCCGGTGGCAACGTGAATCCGAGAAGAACCATAGAAGAGATGATCATGCAAGGAATGATCAAATTAAAGCCATAATAAAGTGTTCGTCGACGAAGTTTTATGTAAAAAGTAATGTCCAGATAAGTTTCCGGGCAGCAGGCGTATACAACCGAGTTTCGCACTCCGGGCATTCCTGCGCATAATAAAAGTGGTTCGTGTAAAATATGAGCTTCAAGAAAAGAGAATTGAATATGTTTGCAGTGAATAATTTCACTGTCTGATCACGACGCTTCGAAAGTGCAATCATTCATTCGCACTCATAACTTATGTTTCGCAAATCGATTTATAAAAAAAATATGCTGAAAGTGAGACTCTCGCATTCGAAGAGCATCGAGTTGAGAAGCGTGACATGCAATCGATTCAACAGTTTCTTGAATTCAGATTAATAGCCGAGTTCACGAGCGAAATTCATAAAGTTGCAGGCGTGAGCGCGGTTTTCACTTTTCTTCGTCGCTTCATTAAAATTGTTGTACTATTGAAAAGTTACACGAGGAGCGTGAAAAGGGTGAAAAGATTGGATTGCAGGAAGAAAAGAGCAGAAAAGCGGCGAAAACGCAAAAATGAATGAATTCAATGTGTTTTACATTGCTTTATGCGTCAATTTAACGACTTTGCGATAGCGACGAAAGACTCATTGTGAGAAATTGTGTGCGAATTGCGCGAATGGTATTTGCGTTTAATAGTCGGCTCCATTCTTCGTCACACTTTACTTTTGCCGAATGAAAGCCTCGTTTTTATTTATGAAATTTGAAATAAATTTTCGCTCTCCTTTCTCTCTTTCTTTGCACTTCTCAATCGATTCGATCGTCTATCAAATTAATGGTTGAAAAAACGCAGATTCAAACCCATGAATTCTGCTCGTTTCAAAAAATGTTCTCTTCCCTTTATTTCTCACAGCAAAAATCTTTCTCAACTGTGAAATTCAATGTCTTAAAGCGATTCACGCAACGGCCGATTTAATGTAATAAGACGAATCTCTTTCCGTCGACTTGCATTCGATGATTGCTAAACTCAGCATTTGCCCCGCACAACATTTCAATTTAAACCTTGTGTTAACTCACAAATTTTCGGTTTAATAGATTTACATCGCTCACAGGCATAGCGTGCGGCAGTCGCTCACCTAAAAGAATCCACTCGCCGTTCTCGATGTAAGTAGACAAATCGCCTCCTTCTTCGCTGTGCAGCCTCAGGTCGAGCGATGATTGCGTGTATGACCAAGAGCCAAATTTCATTTTACAAATTTGATCATCGAATGGAAACCAAGTGATGTCAATTTTACAGGTGCTTTTAAATATTCCCGGTGGGAGCCATCGACAACTGCCGTTATTTTTCACTTCAACATTTGCGGCAAAAGTTGAATCAATCCTTTCGTCGGCACTGAGAGAATAAAAAGTAAAAACGATCTTCGTTGGAATCAGATTTGAGAGGAATTGACTTTCAATCACGTTTTAACTTAAACACGTTTACTATGAAGGGCTTTAGAGTGTGAAATCACCTGTTATAAAGGAGAATATCGGGCTTCCAAATTCTCGCTGCAGCCACTCGTATGTCAGTGATTCCGCCGAATTCAGATGCATTCCAACGAAGATTGGAATCAACCCATTCCTGTTTTAACAACTGCAATCAATATCCTCTTTTCTGCCGACACGCGATGAAACTGTTCAATCTCGCTTACTCTAACCTATTCATTCTGTTTATCATAATCAAAGTGTGTGAATAAAATTTTGCTCATGTTGGACACAATTTTCAATTTTGTAACTTTTTAATTGTAACCATTTTAAGCTCGCAAAAAATAAGCACCATGCTTCTGCAAAGATTGCACCTTTTTGCTAACTTTCCCTTCTCTCTCTTGCTTTTTGCTCTCATCTTTACCTATTAATTCGAAATTAATCGCGTTTCTTTGGCAAGGACTGAGTTTTTAAACTTGATTTAAAACCTACTTCAAAATGCTTTTTTCGAAGTCAGAATGTTTTTCGTTAAACGACAAGCTTGAAAAAATTTAAAAAAGTTACATACGCAAGCATTTTACAGAGTTAGAAAATAAATTCAATACCTGCTTGAAAGAAAAAATCAATCACAAAATGCTTTACTTAGCGAATAAATGATGCATACATGCGACTAAAAAGATGAGAATCAGCATTCATTTTAAAACTATGAAAGTTCAAGAAGAGGTGAAGAGCTTTTATTTTTAGGTGACGCGTTTTAGATTTTTAATTTAATTTTTTAGATCAATTCGCTGATCATTCAAAAAGTTTTTTTTTTCTAAAAATGCGTTTGTCAGGTGCCTTGAACAGTCTTAAGTTAGAACGACTATAGCATTTAAAAAACTATAAGAAAATTAAAACAAAAAACTTTTTAGAAAACTAATTTTAATATTTAAATTGCTTAAAATTAAGTTTATAGAATTTGTTAGAGAACCTGGATTATTTTTTACTTACAAATGTTAGCATAATATTTGACATAACCATCTGATTTTTTTCATCCTAGCGCGAGAAGATGGAAGATGAAAGAGAAAAGAGGAAGAAAGAGAGGTCGTAAGTCGAGGTGCAAATTGGTTTTCAGAAAAGCGATGAAAAGAGGAGAAGGAAGAGGAAAAGGAAAGAGATGAACAATTAATTTTTGTAAATTTTTTTAAAGACTCAAACTCAAACTACTTTTTAGCTTTGATATCAAAATTAATTGTATTAAACATTTTTTAAAATTTTTTAGATAGAAAAATTTAGGGAATAAGAAGAAGAGAATAACGAAAACGAAAGATGAAACGAAAAGTTTAAGTAGCATCACGTACTTTCGTTTTATGATGATTTTTAGCTTTTTTATCAAATAGGATATAAAAAATAACTTTGGTTTAGAAATTCTTTCAACTGTTAGGATCTATAATAGAAGAAGCATGCATTTCCGACATTTGTTTTTATTTTTACAAGCATTTTAGTTATTTTTTCGTCTTTCGAAATTTGAAAAAGTTTTTTTCGATCATTGTAATCTTGTAGATTCGAATTTTAGTATTTTTCTTTGGTTTCGATCATTTATCACACGATATTTCTTTCTTTCAGCTGCTTCAACTTGTGTTTAAATTACGCATTTGCCTGAAAATGTGTCGACAACTGAAATAAATTTTTTTTCTTTCTCAGAAGAAGAAGAAGAATTTCTATTCGCCGAAATTTTCTCAATATATATAAACAAAGACATAACATCGATTGCTTCTGTTGTCGACACTTTCAAAATGTGTAATCCTTTTGCCGAAAACTTTATTCTTAACAAACACTGACATTATCACTGATTGCGATTTTAAGGAGAAGCAAAAGCAAGCTTTGTATACGTTTTTACTTTTGTTCTTTTGATTATGTAATTAAAGTTTTTTGTTCTTATCTAATCTAAAACAGCGATGCGTTCGGTCTTTGAATGTTGTTGAAATATTTGGAAAGACTAATTGTCGAGACTAATTGAGAACAAACACTTGCCCTATATTGAAACTACTTACCATATTAATCATAATGTTTGTTAAGACGATTTGATTTTTCTCATCCTTCAAAAACGGAAAATTGAGTAAAATGAAAAGAAAGACGCTTCTTATTATACAGTTTTGATTATGGTTAATACACACAATTTTTGAATTTTTGGTTAAATGACATGCTGTGTGCTGAGAAAACAATAAGAAGACAAACGCGGATTAAGTAATGGTAAAGCAAAAGGAGTTGATTCGTTGCGAAACTATTGTACACACAATTAGACATGATTAAAAGGAGGAATTAATAGCGTCGAGTGTGTCTATGTACGGACAGAAGCGAAAACGCGGGTCAAGAAACGAAATAAGCTTCGTTAAGAAAAGAAACACGCGCTTGTTTGTTCGCTTAAAACATAGAGAGAAAACGAATGAACGAAAAATATACACAGCGAAAACGGCAAAATGTTTTATTCAAATAATCGCTTCGTTTTTTCGCTCTATTCTCCGATGTGGTTTAAATTAAGCCCTTTTTCTCGTCGTCTGTCAATTCTTCATTAAAACAAAGCGCATTTCTATTTATTCTGTCTTTAGAGTTTTTTTTTTGTTCTTCATTTTCGATGAAAATTTGATTGTTTTTTCTCCTAGACACAATTGTTTTGCAGCAAATTTAAACAAATTTTCAGAACCCAGTCTAAATAATTTTTCGCTACGCTTTCGAAGTAAACTCCTATGGATAAAAGTAGAGCAGCAGAAAAAATTATTATTTTCGGTAATTTTAAGCAAGAAAACGTATTTAGCGATTTGCTATGCAAGGAGAAAACAAGAGAACACAGAGAGATGCAGAGATAAAGAAGTTTGAGAAAAAAAGCAAATGAGCTGCAAACAAATGGTTGTCAGAAAAGAAGAATTGCGCGGAAATTGTTTTTCTTTGCTTTTCAAAATATGTTTTCTTAAAAAAAAATATTGAAAATGTACAAAAATGAAAAGAAAAAGTTTGATCGCCAAGTTTGAATTAAAATTTTTTACTTTTTCTTGTTCGATGTTTAGTTTAATTTAAAGCAGAAAATAATAATTAGGGCCATGTATTGTGGTGCGTCACTAAAATTTTTATTTGTTTAAACTGCTTTAATCTGTATAGCTTTAACGTATGTATTACGTAATAAATGTTTTTTCTTTAAAAATATGACACCAAAAATGACCAAATTTTACAATGTTTCACCAAATCACCAAAATCATTAAAATTGCACTGAATCATTATAACTTCGTAAAAAGACACATCAAATGAACTGCGTTTTCAATTACGAATTTAAAAGTTGAATTTAAAGTTTAAAATATTAAATTTAAATAGAAACTTTAAACAATGCAATAAGCACAGTGGCCGAGTTATGCCGAGCGTGGATCGCAAACGCTGCATGAGAATCTTAGCCCGAAGTGAGAGGGTTCGGATCTATAAATATTCAAGGAGAAGAAAAATTTTTGCAATTTTGAAAGTCAAAATTTAAAATACAAGCAAAAATTTTATCTTCCTGTCTAGATTTGAACCCACGCAGCTAATGTATGCTTGCTCTACGCTCGGCACCACTCAGCCACCGTGGTTACCTCAATTTTCGCCCTTTAAATTTTCTTTTTAAATTTAATTTAAACTTAAGCTAACAATTTGTAAAATATTAAATTTGTGACCATTTGTGTTGTGACTAAAGTGCATGCCGCGAAATTATGCACCCATTCTTTAGCATCAATCTCGCACAAAATTTGGGTTTTTAGCACCAAAATTAATGGCCTTATAAAAAGCTTTGCTTGGATTTGTTCGTTTATTTTAAAGAAGAAATTTTGAACACCTGGAATTTATTTTTTGAAGAGAAATATTTGAAATAATTAAGAAACAAGAAAGCGAAATATGCAACATGTGAATGAGCAAAAACGCAAGAAAATAAAAAAGCGCAGTGAAAATTGTGTTTTTAACATTTTTAACTGCTAGAGAAATAAATGTTCCATTAAAGCAAATTTAGTGTCAAATGTTAAGTTAACAATTTTCACGAAAGCACTTTTTTCGATCGTTTAGCGTTCGTATCGCATCGAGAGCAATCTTCGAGTAAAAAAGTCGCCGACTCTGCGTTGTTTTTTCGCCATCGCTGCTATCATTTCGTTTGATATGCTTTCATTTCCTTTCAGCTCTTTCTTTCGCGCTATTACACTATTCGCGCTTTGTTTGTAAACGAAACACTAATGAAAACAGAAGTAACAAAGGAATTTCGGCGGATATTGACTCGATTTGTCCGCACTCACTGCAATTAAACATTTACGCTGCCTCGTTCTCTTTGTTCAATCGTCATGTAATTTGTTTTAATCCATACTCGTTACTAGCCTCAAGCTTTACGCTAGCTCAACGAAATATTGTTTTTCACTAATTAAACATTAATTAAAAAGCGATTAAGTGTCGCGATACGGGTTTGAGCAATACAAATGTGAAACACTCATTTCGCTAAGATTCGCTTATAAGTGCGCTTGAATAGGAACTGTCGAAACACAAATTTTTTGACTTGTTCTGAAAAAATTTGAAAGCTAGCGAGTTTTAGGGAAATTGAAACGAGAATTTTACTCGATGTGTGTTTGAGCAAAGTTAATCGAAATTCAGCTGTCAATAGACGACCAGTAGTTTATGCTTCACTTGCCGATTTCATGTGTCACTTTCGCAGCGAAAGCTAATTTCAACGCGATTCGTACGACTGCATCAAATATACTCCAATGAATTTCGTAAATACATCGCTGTGTATTTCAGTAATGAAAACTACGAAAGCACATTGAAAAGGAGAAGAACTCTTTCACACCTAACTTAAGCTTTTGAGTGAGAAAGAGAGTTGCAAAGTCAAGAAAGTTTTGAATATTTGTTTGTGTTATCGAAACTGCGCTCTAACAAGAAAACATTTTTTTTTTATCACAATTAATAGTTTAGATTGTCAAAAAAAGAAAAAATTGAACAGTGAAGTTTGCTGTTTCGCTTTAATAAGAGCAAATATATTATTACATACAAATGATTTATAATATTGAAAGATAAATAACATTTATTATTCTCTTGAACATAAAATATTTTCTTTGAACATGTTTTGTATTAAATTAGATGAATTTTATATTGTAAGTGGAAACATAAAATAAAAATCCATACACTCTTTTACACAGTCACGTACAAAAACCCATTATTTTTCTGCATTCAAAATTTGTTATATGAATAAGACAAGTTAATTTTTTCTCCGCTTAGTATACACTCCTATGCTTGTGTTTCGATTATTTTCCTTATCTATTCTCTTTTGCATTAAAAGATTACCGTGAAAATGTGAAAATATCTTACTTAATTAAGCATCTCTAACAATCATATTAATTTTTCAGATTGTAACATCATTTTCTTGCTTTCTCTCCTTCCTCTCAGCAACATTTTGCATATCCTTCATTACGACCTTTCAGTGAAGAAATGCTTTAAAATTTAATTCTTAATGTTCTTTCTCTAATTTTATTAGTAGTCATTAAATACGGCTGTTTAATAAAGCGAATAATTTTTTTCGTGGCTCATTGATATTTTGACTGATATCTAAATTACAAAACAACGCTATCGTATCATAAGCGATAGCTTAATGATCACTCGATTAAATTAAAACCTCTTATATAATTCATATGCATTTGATATTAATAATCTCATCAATACAGCTGTGAAATTTAATGAAAAATTTTGCATCAATTTTGCGATTATTTGGTGATTAAAATAAGAAAAATTTCATGGAGTATCTCAGGTTAAAGTCAAAATCTTTAATATATTACACTTGACTACTCTGATTATATGACTCAATGCAATAGAAGTCGTTTAATAACTAGGGTGGTAAAATTTTTGTGATCACAAAACTTTTAAACCAAGCAAAAATAGATTGTACAATGTATAACATTAACAA